>LOEQ01005592.1:0-13653 GCA_001685075.1 Bramus lutescens
TGCGGGAGCTGGGCGGGACAAAAAGCAGGGCCCGCTTCCCTATCACTACATGTGTGTGTGTGTGTGTTTATTTTTGGGACAGAAGAATGACTTACTCCAAAAGTACATAGCCTTCTCACACACAGACGACAGGTGATCCTTATTCACTACTTGAGAGATCATTTTCTTCCCCAGGTTTTAGGGTAGCAACATTAAATATCTATTTCAAAAAAATGCCCTGTGTATTGGAATTCAGAAGCAGCAATGCATCAGTTAGATGTTAATTACATTTAAATCAGTGGCACTATGAGCAAAGCACATGTTGGGAGTATGTGCAAAACATGTGGGCATTCATCTACAAGGAATTATTAATTTTACATTTTCCATCTGGAACCCATCAAAGAGCCATTTTCTGAGATACTAAAGATCCCAAGGTAATGCAAAAACATCATATTTGTAGTGAAGACAAGGTCTGATGAAGTTTGGAATCAGGAGTTACCAGGTCCCGGCAATTCTAAAAAGACAATTTTACACCCTATTCTCTCATTTGCACAAAAGCATTGTCATGGTTAAAGCTATGTGTGGATAGAAATTCAAAACAGCATTATGATGCCTTAAAGCCGTTTGGAAAATGACTGGTTTCAGAGAATGGTATTTAATCTGCATATTTTTATCAGTACCTGCTAATTGGCTCTCCATTATTAGCTAACCAAATGTCAAAAAATGCAAGTGTAAATTAGTTGTGATTACACTGAGTGGTCAAATACTTGGCAATTTAATATTGGCATCACACTGACATGGTGGACAAGAAGTACTTAGGTAAAAGAAAAACCGAGAAAACAAAAGCAAAGCTTAAGACAATTTTAAAACACAGGAAGATAAAGAGAATTGAAGCTTAACTTAGCTTGTTTGGACCTTACTAGGGTAGTTTCCATATTCAGGTCATCTTCTTTTAATGCTGTGTTCCTTTCCTGGAGGCAGAATTTTGTCTTCTCCAACAGTCCATACCTGTGACTCTTTCTTACACAGCAGAAAGATCCAGAAATGTCCTGGAGTTATGCATACCCTAAGAGGGTCTTGCAGCCTGTCACCTAAGGGGTTCAGAGGAGACATGAACTCTACATCATAATGGAAGAAACTGATGAACCTCACTACCTACTTCTGCTGCTTGATCAGCATGAAGCCACCATCCTATTACCTTTTCCTGAGACATCTCCATTCCAATCTTTCTTCTTTCCCGTCTTCCTGACCCGCTTATGGCTTATGGATTTCCGTAAGACCCTCCTGCATCAGGGTCTGTCTGGGTGAACTGGGCACATTAGTTCTGTAATTTTAGACAAGTGATTTCTCCCTCTCTGTGTTCCCGTCTGAAAAGTCCAGGCAACTACCGCCCTCCATTCCTGGGGTTGTCCTGAAGTTTAGACAGGGCAAAATAGCTCGCATTCACTTTTGCACACACACAGGGCAAAATATGTATCACACAGACAATGTCTGAGATGCATTTAGAGTACAGTCAGTGTTATTCAAAGGATGCTGGTGAAGTTGGGGGCAAAGCGGAGGGGGGGAGCTCTTGTTTTCTGTACATCTTTTTCCCTTACAGGTGCATCTAAAACAACTTGCAGTTGATCAAAAGTCTGCTTATGGTTCAGTTTGGTTTGCTTTTGTTTTTCAGTGTGATGAAGCCCATGGCCTTACAAATGCTAGGCTTGTACTCAGCCCTGGGCTACCTCTACTGCCCCTTGGCTGCCTTTCATTGAGTCTCACTGTGAAGTCTTTGGTCAGAGAGACTTCACTCAGGAGGTCCCAAAGTTCCTTACATGTTTTAGTTTTAGGTATGGAAATTTGAATTCAGGGCAATGCCAGGCCTGGAGAAACCAAGACAGCTTGTCACACTATACTGCTTTTGTTTGTAATTACATCTTCCTGTCTAAGCACAACAACTGCCGTAAAGCAGAGATTCAGCAAGATCATGACCAAGTAGTCATGAAAGAACATGTGTGATGTGTTGTTATTTTTCTTTAGAAGAGTACTCACAGATATAAAGGTAAGAAAAACATGTCATCAAGGTTATCTATGCCCCCCAAAATGTGACTGTGCTACATGACATGGCCAAGGGTTACAGTATGAATGGAATTAAGGTTCCTAGGAAACTCACTCACAGAGGTGATCTTGGACAATCTAGATAGGCCCCTTGTAACCACAAAGCCCTTATACATAGAGAAGAGGCAGTTCAGCGGTAGATGTGACTCTGGAGAACAGAGTGAGGAGGAATGAAATGTTCATCACCCCTCTTGGGCTTTGAATGTGGAAGAATGTAGTTGTACCAAAGAGTTCCATAGTAATCTGAATGGAACATAACAATGATTTATTTATTTGGGGATAAATTCATAGTAAGGGTGGTGATCAGCAGTCCTCTGCATGCATTAGGAGCTGGAACTGAATCCAGCAGTAAAAAGGGGCTGTGCACACTTTTCGTCTGCACTTACAGTACATGAGACCATGCCCAAAGTGGGCAGGTATGTTGAAAGCTATTGGCTGATAGAGTTTCCACAACACCTCCCACTTTTGTCTAAATAAGACAGTAATAAGTCTGATACAAAACTATACACAATAATAACAAATATCAAGTATAAAAATGCTTGGCTAAGTCATGAGAGGAAAGTAACTATGACTATCTAGTCTTCAACCCCATCAAAGACCTGAGAAAGGAAATAATATTACTTGAGTAAATAGAAAGTTCAATCAAGCATCTTCCAAAAGGTGCAAAAAATGACAGAGACAACTGACTACTTGGGCAATCACCCAAAGTCTTAGTTGCAACATTTGGGCAACCAACTTTAGCCTACCGGCCCACAGTATCTGGCCAACTTTTCCATGAAGCAGGAAATATGAAAGACTGTCTTGTCTATATTGACAGTTTGTCAGTCACTTTCTTCTGTGTCCTGCAGAATGTCTGGTAGTTTCCTCTGTGAAGAAGGAACACTGAAGGACTGTCCCATCTTTTGGAAAGTTCAGCATTCACTTTTCTGTGGGTTCTGCACGTCCAGTTCATTCAGCATACCAACCATCAAGCAACCCAGGCAAGAGCAGTGTCTTGCCTAAATGACTACTAGCCTTGTCACATTGAAGGCAAATTCTGTAACGAGTTTCTTCAATGTCCATTAACCTCTCCGAAGTAACTGGTACTGCCAGAAGCAGACATGTTTCACTGTTGGGAAAAGTCTAAGTTTTTTTTAATTTTTATTTATTTATTATGTATACAATATTCTATCTGTGTGTCTGCCTTCAGGCCAGAAGAGGACATCAGATCTCATTACAGATGGTTGTAAGTCACCATGTGGTTGCTGGGAATTGAACTCAGGACCTTTGGAAAAGCAGGCAATGCTTTTAACCACTGAGCCATCTCTCCAGCCCGAAAAGTCTAAGTTTAAAAAAAAACATTTTAAATGTCATATTCTGTAGGTCTTTGAAGTGTGGGAGATTATCTAGCTGAAATAATCTCTGCATGTCCAGAAAACCTAACTAGAGTAATTAAAAGTTTGATGATTATAGATTACATTTTAAATGAGCTGCACAAGCACAGTACCTTAAACAAGAGCAGAAATATATAAACACAGAATAACAAAATTGACCTTAAATTTGTATCAATAGACCAAGATCTGTACTAATGTAAAGTATTTATATATCATATCCCCCCTTAAATGAAAACAAACATGCATAAAAAATCATTTTGGGAATTTGGTCATTGTTTTCTCCAAACTGGCTTCTGCTCTTTGTTGGATGAAGTATTTTTAGGGTTCACAGAGACCTTTGGGGGGGAGTGTTATTCCATCAAACCACATTAGCCTGGAAGGAATTCACAGATTTTCATTCTCTGCAGGGAGGTGGGGGGAAGCAGAACCTCTTTTCCAAAACAACATATCCTTAGACTTAAATTTTGAAGTCAAGATATCTTTATGTTAGTTTAACTTAGTAGGCCCCAGGATTGAATATCTCTCTACAGTCAAAAAATTCAAACAACACAATAATATACATAATCCACACTCTCTGTGTATATTCCATCTTTATGAGGCTTATTTTCTTTACTCCTTTAATCTATGATTGTTTGTACACTTTCATATTACTCTTACTGTCTCTTTAAAGACCGTTTTATTTCTAAAACTATTTTTATAAGTGTCTATACTCTTTTTCCTCTCTCTCCCAAGCCTATGTACAATTTTAAACATATTGTGATCTGTTCAGAGCTTTATTTTTGTCTGAATCTGTCTTTATTGCATATCTGTAATCATTTTTCGACCAGGAGCACTTTTTAAAAAAATGCCAAGTGGGTGTGGCTAGGATCAACTCTGCAGCCCTGCCTGCTGGCTCCACCCAGTCCAACATGGCATAGATATGTTCACCATCTCTGCAAGCCATGCTCACCACGCCTACTCTGGGGTCGCAGCAGGTCTGTGTTTCCATAAAGCAATTTTAATAAGCTGCTCACACATCTCATTTAAGTGCAGGACCTCTCCAAAGAGCCAGAGCTATTCGTGCTGCCAGCACAAACCTGGAAGATTTTCCACCTGGCTTTATTCTTTCCTGCCATAGACTGAACAAGCTTCTTTATTAACCAATGGAAATAAGACACATTCACAGCATATGGAGGGAAATCCCACATCAGAAGGATGACAGTCATGCAATATAAGCACTTTCTAGAAACTAAGGAAAGGAAAATAAATAAGTATTGCATTGGAGTTTCCATAAGAGGAAGCTATACACCATGTCTCAACATTTCACTGAGACCAACCTTGAGTTAAGAAACAAGGAAAGAAATATGTGAGTTATACCACTGAGCTAGCCTGTTAACTGCAGCAAGAGAAGACTCACACAGACCACTTTAGAATCTGCTATAAGTTTCATCAACTTTCTTTAAGAGATTCCTGCCTTCCCCACAACAGTTTCTTCAGGAAGGTCCCAGACTTCAACCTGCAGATAAATAACAGGCTCTGACACTAAGCCATGTTCTGTCACAAAGCAGGATGGGGCTTTCAGGAAGATCACATTGGAGATAGGGGTACTCAAAATGCCTGGCTACTAGACAGTCCCCATGGCTTTACAGAGTAAGTCTTGAGCAAATATCACATGTCACCCTCGGGGTGTGAGGGACCAGTTTCTGGCACCAGAGACCATAGACCTGGAAAGACAGGAAAAGTTGTTAATCACTTCATTTAAAAAAATAAATTCTTGTTCGGTTAGTATATTAAACAATGGATTTTTATGACATTTTCATGCACATGTAGTTATATTTTTCTCGTATTTACTTCTCTTCATTACCCTCTTGGCCTTTTTCCCCACCTCCCACTGATATCCTCTCTCCTCTAGAGTTCCACTTCTGTTTTCATGCCAGAGTGATCCCTACAGCGTCTGTACCAGTTTATCGTTCTACCACCAGTGCGTAAGGCTTTTGCCCCACATCCTCCCTTGCTCTTGCTGTTCATTTCCTTGGTGGTGCTCATTCTGTCTAAGGCAAGAAGTCATGATGTACTTTCAATTTGCATTTCCACTAGACCTAAGAATATTGAATTGTTTTTTAAATATTTATCAGGCATTTTTATTTCTTTCTTTAGAAACTATCTTTTCAATTCAGTTTCTCCTTATTGATTGGGTGATTTATGTTTTGCAATTAAACTTTTTGAATTCTTTATATATACTGGTTGCTAACTCTTAACATATATACATATATGTTATTACATGGATTTATTTCTGGGTATTCTAGTCTATTCTATTGATCTTCACATCTGTTTCTGAGCTGGTATTAGGTGGACTGATTTCTTGTTTAGTTTTTCAAGACAGGATTTCTCTGTAGCTTTGGAGCCTGGAACTTGCTCTATACAACAGGCTGACCTCGAATTCACAAAGATCCACCTGCCTTTGCCTCCCAAGTGCTGAGACTAAAGGTGTGTCCACCACCACCCAGCCTGTTGTTTGTTTGGTTTTTTTTTTTTTGAAACTATGGCTCTGTAGTAAAAATTTGAAATCAGGTACTGTGGCATCTTCAGAACTGATTTTTGCTTAGAATTACTTTGGCTATTCAGTGTCCCTTATCACTTCCTATAAATTTTGGGATTGATTTTTCTACTTCTGTGAAGAATCCCACTGGAAATTTGATGGGGATTTTGTTGAATCAGTAGGTCACTTTTGGTGATGGAGACATTTTGATGATTTTTATGATGTTAATTCTGCCAATCCATGAGCATATGATCTATTTTTATTTTTTGTGTTTTTCTTCAGTTTTTCCCTTTAGTGTCCTAGGGTTTTCATTGTAGAGGTCATGTGCTCCCTTGTAGTGTTATTCCGAGATATTTTACTTTTAAAACTATTGAGGATTTTTAAAAGTGGCTTTTTAAATAGATTTCTTCCTTATTAAGTTTTTATTGAAATATGGAAAAGTAATTGATTTTTATATATTGATTTTGCGTCCTGCTACTCTGCTGAAAGTGTTTATTAGATCTAAGGGTTTTTCTGGGCCTTTAGGGTATTTTAAGTAAGGATCATAACATCTGAGCTAGGAACATTTGGGCTTTTTTATTTTTTATTTGTATCCCTTTTATTTCTTTTTCTTGACTTATTATTTTAAGACTTGAAACACATGGAGGTGAGATGATGACTCAGTGGCTAAGAGCACTGGCTGCTCTTCCAGAGGACCCAGGTTTGTTTCCTAGCATCTGAATGGTGGCTCACAACCATCTGTAACTCCACTTCCAGGGAATCCAATGCCCTCTTCTGACCTTCACAAGTACCTGACATTCATATAGTACACATATGTACAGGCAGGCAAGATACTCGCATAATGTAAAAACTAAATGTAATAAAAATTGAAACACTGTATTGAACAAGAGCAAAGAGAGAGCCTTGTCTCATTGCTAATTTTAGAGGAAATGTTTTTGAGTTTTCTCCACTTAGTATGTAGGCCATAGATTTATAATATATATCCTTTATTATGCTGAGATATTTTTATTCAGTTTCTGGTTTCTTTAGCATTTTTACCATGAAGGGTTGATGAATTTTGTTAAAATCCTTTTCTGTACTATTAAGATGAGTGTGTGATTTCTGTCCTTAAGTTTATGCACTGTATTACATTTATTGGCATCTATCTGTTGAACCATCCTTGTAGTCTTGGAAAAAGACCCACATGTATCTTTTTAATGTGTTGTCAAATCTTGTTTTCTGGTATTTTATTGAGAATTTCATGGATATATTCATTAGAAACTTGACTTAATATATACATATTTATTATATATTCATTGTCATATATAATACATTTAAAAACATATAATATAAAGAAAATAATATATCATATAATGGTATAATATTTAATATAGTATTTATTTTAAATGTATTATATATTTATATGTTATGTAAAATATATAAATATATTTTCATTAAGCTTTTATCTGGTTTAGGTTTGAGATAATAAGATGAGTTTGGAAGGGTTCATCTTCTGTTTTACAGAATAGTTTGAGATGTTTTGATGCTAGCTCATCTTTAAATGTCTCATAGAATTCATCAGTAAATCTGTCTGGTTCTTGAGTTTTCTTTGTGTTCAAAGACCTGAGGTTGACATATGTAAGTGCTTTGTATGTAGATCAAAGAGGATCCCATTTCTTGTTTTATATCAGTTTAGCTTGTTTTCATATTCTTGATTGAATTTTGGGAGATTAAAACTGTTTCTCAGAAAATTAGGAAACAACCTTCCTCAAGACCCAGTAATATACTTTTGGCTATATATCCAAAGGATGCTCAATCATGCCACAAAGATATGTGCTCAACTATGTTCACAGCAGCATTGTTTATCAGAAACTGGAAACAACCTAAATGCCCTTCGACTGAAGAATGGATAAGGAAAATGTGGTACATTTATACAATGGAGTACCATACAGCAGAAAAAAATTAACATCTTGAAATTTGCAGGCGAATGGTTGGAGCTAGAAAACATCATATTGAGTGAGGAAACCTAGACCCAGAAAGACAATTATCATATGTACTCACTCATAAGTGGTTTTTAAACATAAAGCAAAGAACACTAGCCTACAAATCACAATCCCAGAGAACCTGGACAACAATGAGGACACTAAGAGAGATATACATGGATCTAATCTACATGGGAAGTAGATAAAGACAAGGTCTCCTGAGTAAATTGGGAGCATGGGGACCTTGAGAAAGGGCTGAAGGGGGGAGAAGAGGTAGGAAGGGGAGCAGAGAAAAATGTGGAGCTCAATAAAAATAATAAACAAACAAGCAAACAAACAAACAAATAAATAAAACTGTTTCCAGATGACATCACCAGAGATGTGAAGTCTTTTATAGTTTCTCTTCAGAGCTCATCCTGTTAGGTTTGGGGTCAGCTCCAATGGTCTCCCATCAGTTGGTTTGGGGACCTTGTTTTATAAGGTCTCTTGGCTCAAGGCCTGCCTGGAGCCTCTCACTTGCAGGACAGAGGGCAAGCACAAGGGAGAGGGAATACGTTAATAGATCTCATCAGAGCAGCTCCGAGGTTCCAGCCTCTGGTTCTCCATGGTACAAAACATGGCCTAGTGCAAACCCTCCAAGAGAAGCAGCAAAGTGGAGCGCCAGGAGCAGGCATCGCCCACCGACAGTGTCAAGACCTCCCTGCTTTATAAGAGCTTAAGATCCACAGCTCTGTGTGTTCAGAGTCAACATTCACAGACACGTGATAATATGTTAAGAACATGTTCCCAGAGAAATCAAGTAAGGATAGAGAGGAACAGAGAAGGAAGAGCAGAAGCCCAAAAACATGCCATTTCATAGCTGTCCCATAGGCATTGTCTGCCTGGCCCTGTAAATGCTAATGGATATGTCATTTGGCCACCTCAAGACAAGGTAACATTGCTTTTACATGCTTATACTGTCAATTACTGACTAAAGCCTGATGCACTGGGTATGTACCTCAGGTCTTTTTGGTGTCTAAATGAGGGGACAAAGATGAAACCACCAAACAAACCATGGTGATGCCATTCCTCCCTGGAAGTGAACACATTGATCCTCTTCAGTCCATTGTATGTTGCCCACAGGACTGTGAGCTAATTGTCAGACTCTGGGTGGGGCGGTTAAGCTCTGAGGATCTTACCCTCTAGGCTTGGTTGTAACCAACAACGCAAACAAATAGCAAGTAAGACGTGTGTTCAGCTCATCTTGAGCGCAATTATCTGTTAGAGTAATGTCATAGGTTGTAAAAGGAGCATCCCTATTCCCAACCCCCATATCACTCACACAGAAACATCAAACAGCTGATTTGACTACTTTCTTGCCAAGGACTCTGGTCAAGTATGCATTCAGAGCTGCAGATGGACAATCAATTTATGATGTCTGCCATGTATGAATTCTGAGGGGAAAATGGGTATGGTGATGGGCTGGGGAGTGGGAGAGTGGACCCCAGGCAGATTGATCTCATTTCTGATTTTCTCTGTGACCAGAGCTCATCTGGGTGGACTTACTTACCTATGGTTCACACCTTTAGCTCACCTTACTGGTCAAGATGACCTTTCCTTTCCATTCTTAAAAACAAAACAAAACAAAAAACCCATGCAAAAACCTCGCTCTTTCTGTCCTTTCTTTCTTATTTTCTTTTACTTTGGTGCTCATGCTCACAGGTTTTTATTCTATAAACATTCTGTCGTCTTTGTGACATGGACTCATTCAGGACATGTTTACAGTACTTAATGACATCTCCCTGAGAAATAATGAGAATGCCTTTAAAGGTTGTCTTCCTCCAGTGCGTGCAGCGAAGCTGCACNCACGCCGGGCCTGCAAGATGAGAGCCGAGGGTCTGGCAGGGGGAAAATTGACTTAATTTCTTTTCACCACATGAAATGGGGTGTCTGGGAAAGATGACCTAAATGCAGAGCCTAAAAACCAATTAATTCTGAATTGTGAATTTGTGAGCACATCAAGCTGTGTGCAGAATTTCCGATGAGGCAGATCATGCATACCTGGCTTGTTTGCAAAATGTGAGGCGATTTCCGCCTAAATACACCTAATGGTCCGTTATTGAAGTGCGGCTTCGGCTCTGTCACACCCCAGCTTGCAGACCTGCAGTGGGTTCCTCATGAGATGGCATTTCAACCCTCAGCCTGTGTGCTTGACGCTGGGTGGTACTGCTCCAGTCTCCCTAGGGTTGGCTGGACTCTTTCCCCGGATCGCTCGCTTGCTACTGTCACTGTTATAAAGTCAGGCTGTATGCAGCAACCCGTGTCTCCAGCAGGCAGGGCAGTGCATCCTTGGTGTCTTGGGAGTCATTGACACAGGTCCAGCCCACCTTCCATCGCTAGGTCTCTGTGCTCTGCTGCCCCATTCTAGCACATCCAGGTTAAGTCCTCCTGGGTTGGCTGAGCTGGCTTTGCAAGTGGCCCCAGTGTGTGTGTGTGTGTGTGTGTGTGTGTGTGTGTGTGTAAAACAAAAATTAATCAGACACAGCATATCAGGACCACATAAGAAAAGTGAAGAGTAAATAGAAATAATTGGCATTACACTAGGTTAAATTTGTGTAGTGACAATAAAATTATAATTAAAATACTATTAGACATGAGAGGGAGGGCTCATGGGAAGGTTGTGTGTGTGCATACTGTATTGTGAAAAAAGAAGTGGAGTGTGTGTGTGTTTGTGAGTGTGTGTGTGAGTGTGTGTGAGTGTGTGTGTGTGTGTGTGAGAGAGAGAGAGAGAGAAGTATTTGTCTGATGGATGGCAGAGTGTGAGGTTTTGAGTGGTCTTCTGGGTGATACATATAAGGCTCATGTTTAGTCTCCTGGATGGAAGGAAATGAGGTGCTTAAGCATGTGAAGTATGTGTGGGATGGGTGGCATGTACTGAGTCATATGTTTACTAGGTGTGGGGGTATGAAGTGTGTGTGTCTGCAGGATGGCATGACATGAATCATGTATGAGTTGTGTGTGTGGTAGGTGACATGTTTGGGACAGTCATGTGTATCTGCTGGATGTGGGGAATGTGACTCATGTAGTCGTGTGTGTGAATCTGCTGTTTAAGGTGCATGCTGCATTTGTTAGGTGGGCAGATGTGAGGCTGTATGTGTGTATTACTTGTGTGCTGGATCGCACATATGGGACAGTCATCTGTATCTCCTGGTGTGTGTGTGTGTGTGTGTGTTCTGGGTGGGGAGATGTGAGGCTGTATGTGCATGAGTTGTTTTTATGCTAGGTGGCATATGCGGGACAGTCATGTGTATATGGTGGGAATAGTGATGGACAGCATTATGTGTATGTGTGTGTGTTGTATCTGATGGATTAGGAGATGCGAGGTTATATGTGTGTGAGCTGTATGTGTGCTAGGGGGTTGTGTGTGAGTCCTGTGTGTCTGCTGGTTAACAGGGATGAGCTTACACTGGAGCAGGACAGGTCCCTAATCCAATATGACAATACACAGGCACGAAGGTGGGAACCTAGTGATACATCTGCCGGAAGTGCCAAGAAAGCCAGCAAGCTCCTGCAAGCTGTGGTAAGGCATGGTGCCCACAGGAGAGATCAACTATCTTACACCTGATTCTGAGATTTTGACCTCCAAGATGGTGGGACACTAAATGTATGTTGTTTAAGGCCCAGGCAAGATGAACTTTTTGACACCGAAAAGCAACTTATCACAAGTAAGTTCACAGATGAGTCTCACACAATCTAGTTATAAAAAAAGAAACCACACTCACAAATCTCATGGTGACTTAAGTAAGTTTACAATTTCATGTTGGGCTGCATTCATAGCTCCGCTTTGCTACATGCAGCCTGTGGGTCCCACGTAGGATGTGCCCAGAGCCATTCCGTGTGTGGTTCTTTTTGCAGCAGCTCTTAGAAACACTACAGCCCTTAAATGAAAGTCAGTCTTTGAAATTTTCTAGAATAATGGCAAATTTCAAGAATCCATGGTTTCTGGTCTTTCTTTCTACTAGCAGCATAAACAGAGAACCCAGCACGTGGCCAGGTGACTGTGAGGTTTGACTCTAGGGTTGTGGGCTTGTTCTGTTTGTTGTGACTGAAATTGCGGTAACTGGTCAAATTCACTCAAGTCCCCTTTCCCTGTCTGACCCAAGGCGCATTCACCTGGGCCCAGGGTTAAGCTGGACAAAAGTCAGCTGGACTCTCACCTCCACTGTTGTTTCAGACAAATCCTTTTATTCTTTTCTTTTCTTTTGCAGTTTGGGCCCTCTGTTTTAAACTTCACTGACCCTTCCCTGCCTCCTCCCTCCTCGCTTTCTTTTTGGAGGAAAAGAAAGCATTTCAGAGCTTTGCTGAATTTACTCATAAAGACTCAACCAATAAATTCCTAACTCAAAAGATTAAAGACATTTATGTACAACATAGAAAAAGAAAAAGTCTTGCTTACATCAGAGCCCCTGTGTTTGCATAGCTTAACCAAACAGAGAATAATGTTTGAAAGGCGAAGACTAACACAGACATTTTTTGCTTTTTAAAACGAGGCTCAATTACTCAAAAATGTTGCCTACTTTGTTGGCTTTAAATGCTTTTATCTCGTTTTGATTTATGGCTGTCTCTTGTATAGACACAGATCTCTGCTTAGCCACCTGTAGGCAGGTGTATCTTTTTAAAGCACACTCCCCAGACCAGGGATTCATCCATCAACTGCTCACTTGGAGCCAGAGCATTCAGCATCTTTTATCTCTGTGACCCAGTCACTAGGTCTATATCATCACAAATATTTAATTCTGGGTGACAGTCATGGCCAGAGAAAAGAAATTAAAGGGGGAAAAAAAGCACATGAATTTGGGGCGAATGGAAAGAAATGAACATTTATTAGGTATGTATTTAGGGTCAAGAAGCAGAAGTTATACTTTCTAATCTCTTTCCTCACCTCTGATGCCCTTCTGTCTCATCTTTTGTCCCTTCTCATTTTTCTTTCTTCCCCTCCCCTNNNNTCTCCTCTCCTCTCCTCTCCTCTCTTCTCCTTTCCTCTCCTCTCTCTTTCTCTCCCTTCCTGTCACCTCCCCTCCTTTGCCCTTTTCTCTCTTTTCATTTTCTTTTCTCATTTTTTTTGGAAAAATTAAACATAACTTTCAACAAGTTACCACATTCCTGAAAAAGAAACCATCCATAAAGGACAGACTCATTAAGTCCTAGCTACTGCCTAACAAAACCTAGCTACTGTGTAACACCAAGTTACATGTATACAGTAATGATGATATTTTTTCTCTTATATTCCCATTATTTACGTTTGAAACAATTTCATTCAAAATCCATGGCTTAGAAGACACTGTGAATTTTGTTAAACAGGTATGCAAATGCATGTCTTAGAAGTCTGGGGAAGGAAACAATGGGGTTTTCCCAAGGGAAGCTGCTGTATGTAGATCTAGGCTTCAACTCCTCTACCTCAGGTAAGACAAACAGATGCAAATCCTGCCGCGGGACAGTTCTGCACTCTTTCCACAGGGCAGAGCTGGACACCGCTTGGTCTGTGTTGGGTTTAGTCCTTTTACACAGCTTTCTTCTGCTTGTGGGTATTATAACCATCCTGTAGGCCGCTGAGCACAGGCGAAGGATGGCCTTGAGACTCCACAAACTGGCCCTTCCACAATGTGTTCACCACGTCATAGTGGATCTTCCCTTTCAAAGCAAATAAAGGGGGGTGGCCACTTGGGAGATGGCTTAGCAATGA
>LOEQ01005592.1:13664-41492 GCA_001685075.1 Bramus lutescens
GCCTCAGTGTATACACGTGACTCGGCTTTCTACAAACTTTTGGTCAAGAGAAAAGTCTCAGAACTTGGCTGATAGGCTGGACAGAAGCCCCTCTAGGATTCCCAAAGGTACCCCATGTCTTGACATGTGGGGCTGCAGGTACAGCTCAGGGAGAGAGCATTTGACACTCATCCTCAAGGCCCTGGGCTCCATCCTGGTAGACTGAAGATCCCATTCTTTACTCTGAAGATGAACTGGATGAAAACTTGGACAGCTCTGGGTTCAGGACCTCTTTTCAGTGTAAAGAGTGAGGACTCTGGAGAGCTTGTGTCTACCTGAATGACATATTTTGATACCTGTACTCATAAAATATTATGCATGATTTATCTAAAAATTAACAATACTAAACAATGTACCTTTACATAAAAATAAATAAATTTTTATATAAAGACCTTTTAATACCTTTTAATGAAAATAATTAAGATAATTAGATATTTTTCCAGAGAAAAACAATTATTACATTAAAAAATTACAGGTATCTTGAATATTTGGCTTAACAAAGATGGCTGAATTCTCTTCCATTTGACTGTATTTATCTGTTGTGTTGGGTTGGCTGAAGTAAATAAAAGCAATCTTTGTGCTCACAGTTGTAGACAAGATTCTGAAATGGCTTTTTCAGATCATTGTGAATAGCTTTTCTTTCGCCACACACAAGTCTGAGTTTCTTAGAGAGTAGCTGCCTTGTGATACACAGAGGACCTGCCATAGACTTGATCCATGCCAACAATGTGTGTGTTCAGAAATATCACACTAAACCTCATTTACTTATGTAATTAAGCATGCAATAATATGCCTGATTAATGCAATTAGTATGTTTAATTAATTTTTAAAAGATGAGACATTTATTTATTACATGAAGAGGGTTACTTTATTGTGATTAGTTTAAAAGCAAAGCTCAGGCATCTTTTCTGTATTAGAATGCCTGAGGTGGCTGCATGTGATGGCACATGCCTGTAATGCCAGTGTTCAGAAGGCTCAGACAGGCGTACGTGAATTTGAGTATAGCCTGGGCTGCATAGTAAGTTTTGAGGCAAGGATGGACTGCGTAGGGAGGCATTGCCTCAAACAAAACAAAAATCCAAGCAAACCCAGAGTGTCTTAAGTGGACCTCAGTAGACACAGTCCATCCTTCCCTTGTCTCCCATGCAGATTTCCTGAATCCTTCCAGGTCTATACCTCCCTTCTCTACAAATTCACTAGGTGACTTTAAGAGATGGAGGGCACTCAATATGGCTGTATTTAAGACAAAGACCCTCTTCTGAGGCTTTGCTTACTCTCTTGCTCTGCCTGAGGGAGAGGCACACCAAGCCACACCAGAATTAACTTCTGTGAAATGCCTTACTGATGGAAGTGAGATGTGGGGCAGATAGACAGAGCCAAAGTCTCATTAACTTGGTCACTGTATTCACCTACCAGTTTATACAATGTCAGGATAAAGCCTTCCAAATTCAACATTGAATCAGGCTCTGGTTTGTACAGAATGTCTGGGTGCATAGTAGGGACAGGGAGAAGAATGAATTCCTTGTGTGAATGAGACATTCAGCGGGAGCCTGAATGAGGCCCAGGGACATTATAGGTGAATGCAATACTCTAGTAAACACACTGTCCTTCCTATGCGCTTCTCTCTGTGTGAGGCAGCTGTTTTCCGAGCACCTGCTTCTTCAGCCTCTTCCTGGATCAGGCTTTGCACAATGTGAACTGGACAGGTGATGTTTTCATTGTCTTTCTAGTATTTCCCCACCTTCTTGTCATTGGACAATTGTTTCCAACCTGTATGACTGTGTAAATGTGCGTGTCCACCAGGGCTCAGAGCTTAGTTACATTGGTCCAACCTGGTAGCATGAAGCTGCAGGAAAATAAATACACTAGCCACCTACCCAACTCACCTCGGAACACTGGTATTTCCTGTCACTTGTCACAGAAAACCCAGAACTTTGAGTCTCAGCACAGAGGGTCCTACTGACTTGATGCCATCTATCCAAGTTCACGGGAAGTTAGGTCAGTACAGTCTCTCCTCACAAAAAGGCCTTGGCAAAGGACTTTCTGGATTTGTCAGCCCCACACACTCAGCTGAGACCTCTCAGCACTTCTTCAGCAGGCCTGAGGCCATCTTTCTTCTTCTAAAGGCTCCACATGCACCATCTCAATTTTTGTTGTGCTTATTTTTTTTCTTCTGATTGGTTTCTAGGAAACTAATCTCTGTTCATACGGTTTCAGCTTCCAGGGACCGCAACTGCCCCAAAGAGGTGGACAGGTTTTCAGAAAGCAGCCAAGCAATCTTGCCACGACTTAACAGCTCTTTGCTGCCTCCCAACTATTGCAGCCACAGGAGAGGCACATTCACTTGAGAATACAATGGATAGGAGTCATTTACTTTGGATTCAGGCCAAAGAGTTAATCGGATGCCATTTTTAGGTATAGTAATTTTAAGTTCAGACCCATGAAAATCTTCTCTGGTACTTTTGTCTGAACTAGAGATGTGACTTAATGTGGTAGTACGTGGGGACATTAACTTAAAGCCACTTTGGAGGCACATGTCCCTGGGGTAAAGAAATAGGTTCATGTCTTCCTGGGCATGAATCTGCTGAAAGAGAAGACTAAACCCTCAAAGTTTAGAGTCCATGTCTTTTGTACACTTGGGTCCATATGTCCAAAGTGACTTGAGAAATGATTTATCAATGGTTAACATCCCTTTCCAATCAGACGTTTCCAGGAAAAAGACCCAGGTTGAGCAATGGAGGTTGGGCTACGTCTGAAAGGTTGTTTGCTACATGTTTCTGAGAAAAGGCAAATTGTCAACATCTCTGTCCCAGAGAGCACTGATCGATAAGCCCTTCCCAGGAGGAGGACCGCCATAGGAAGTGAAGCCAGGACAGCTTGGAGCTGGAGTTACCTTTCTGAAGTCTTTGGGTGAACCACAAGGTTGGGAGTGGGCTCGGTCAGCTTCATCTCTCATGTGTACTTGTTTTCTGGAGACATTCTAGTTGCTAAGAAACAGGGTTGAGGACCTTGTTTGTGCAGAAAGTTCATGGGACACACTCCTAACACAACCTTGGGTGCCAGGGAGAACAAGGAAGGATTATGGGAAGAAGTAAGTTCTACACTGAGTCCTGAAGAAAGCATTTCAGTTAGCACATTGGTCAGTGCCCTGGACTAGTGTCCCCAAAGAATGTCAAGAAACAAAGATATAGGTAGGTAGATATACTCAGATGACAAGAAGAAGGAGGATGAGAAAAGGAAGGAAGGAAGGAAGGAAGGAAGCAAAGGTATAGGGACAACAAGTGTATTTGGAAGATTAATTTAGAAAGCACTGGAGAGTGATGTAAAGGGGCAATGAAGGGAAGGGAGAAGAAAAGAGGGGAAGGAGAGGGAAAGGGAGAGAAGGAGGTGGGGGTGGAAGCAAACTGGTCAGTGAGGCATTTGTCCATCAAGTAACTACTGTAGATGATCTGGTCTCTGTACTGCTGGGGGCCTCCATGGAGTTTCCATGTCAAGCCTCACTTCCTGAAGAGAGGGAAATGGGAAATTATCCAATACCCTTTCCCTTTGATTAGCCACCAATCTACATTGTACCTAAGGTATTACTGAAAGCCAGATGCACCACAAGTAGGCCAAGTTCTGAAAAGGAGTGTTAGTGACTGAGTGCCAAATGGAGAGGTGACATTGTGCCAACTTCAAGCCTTCCAGGTGTCCTAGCACTTTCTTAGTATGAGGTACTATCCTGAGACTGGTCTGACTGCGCCCACAGTGATGTGTGTATGTGCACATCCGCGCGTGTGTGCTATCTGACTAAATTGGGATTGTCTTTTCTAACATGGAGCATTGGAAATGCATCTTACTTGATTGCACCAAAAGTTCCAAATGCTTCTGCTCTGAACTTGCACACTTTTCCATCTTCGGCAGACAAGAATCAGCTAATTTCCACGCAGCTGAGTAAAGTTAATAGAAGGCATAGCAGTTTTTTCTTTTATGTGAGTCTAGGATTTAGTGAGTCACAGTACTTGACTGGGAAAGTAAGTCCTTCTTGTCCTCCTGACATCATCCCAAGGTGAGTTAGATACGTGCAAATTCCTCAGTGGAGGGGACCAACATTTAAAAATGTCTGTGATGATATTTAACAACACTATGGTCACTCTCCTGGGCCGGGTTGGTCACCTTTGTCCTATTGAACTAGGGACTCTAGATCTGTAAACATCCATTTCCACAGACCCCGGGGGCCAAAGGAGGCCATTGGAAGTTGTGGTTACAGAACACATGTGAGCTGGCCAAGGCGGTGTGAGGCCCAGTGGCTTATTGCCCTTCCCTTCCCCTCTCCCTGACACAGGACACCTTCTCATCTCACTTCCCTTTCCCTAGGAAGCTGGCCTGTCTGATCACACTCTCCTTGACTTTCCCATCCACTTCCATCCAACAAAGCCCAGAGCGATTCCTCTGCACTTCTCTGCTGACAGGTGTGTGTCCCTCTTACATGTTTTCTACAAAAGTTTGAGATGTCACAGCAAAGACTAAAAACACAGCTGAGCTTTGCAAGCAAAATGGAGTCAACTTCATAAGCAGATCAGAGTTGTTTCCCTGGATGTGGCAGACCTGTGGGAGGATTTCTGCCTATTTCTTTTTGTCTTGCCATGTTTTCTATATAAAAACAATTTTTTTTTCCAGGAGAACCTTTGTTTTCTAGATCAAAAGGAAATAAAGCTGTAAATTATCTTTAAAATCTCAGGAGAAATTACTGGTCAGGTTTCCAAGGTCAAGGGCTGGTGGGGCTGCTAGGTTGCTTTTTTATCCAGAGCAAAACCTTTTAAAGATTAGATTAGTTAACAGAAAACAAGTTTTGTACCTTTGTTTGACATCTGGGGCATCAGTCACCACAGTTCACAGTGAAACCTCTGTTCTATGCCAGATTGGAGTCCACTTGCTAAGTCTGGCCATGCTCTGGACATTAGAATATGCCTCATACACTCACTGTTGTGTGGGTTCCATTGTCCTGTGGACTGGAAACATCAGTTATACACTTTATTCTATGTGACTGTCCACCACTTACTTGTTCAGGTGTCCCTGGAGTCTGAGACCCTATTGTCTCTGGTAACTGGCCCTAAAAAGGCCAGTGAGGCAATGTCTGTGAACTTCCAAGTTTGCCCTATGAGTGGGCACAGAGTGTGAGGCTGCCTTCTGGGCAGTACGGAGGGAACTGAGGGCCCAGGAACCCTGGGCAGGAACTGAGCCCAGTGGGTGGGCTGTTAAATAAGAATCAGAATCCAGCAACTTCGAGCTTCTGGCACACAAGCCAAGCCTGCAGGCCTTTTCTGTGGATCTTAGTCCATATCTAGGAACTTTCCTTGGGATTAAATGAAACTTAAACCTGCTAAATAAACACAGGCGCAAAGAAAAATCATTGGGAGTCATTCACCTGCCATCAATCATCACTGCCAGGGTGTTCCTTGTCTTGACAGCTTACTGTAGGGAGGGAGCCCTGGGCTCCTAGGAACAAAAGCCTGAGAGAGAGAAAGAAAAATAGCAACAGAGGAGGAGATTTACCCTGCAGGCTCAGGAAGGAAATTAAATGAAGAGAGACAGCCATAGGAAGACAGATCCCAAATCAGGCCACGGGTTGCCATGGTGGATAGACTTCACAATGAGTTCTGTTTTCTTCACTAATAATAATAATAATATTATTATTATTATTACTATCATTATCATCATTAGTATTTAAAAGCATTAGAAGGTGGTTCAGTTGGTAAACTGCCTCCTTAGTAAGCACTGGGACCTGAGTTTGGTCCTCAAAGCTCCTACAAAAGCCAAGTGTTTTGACTTATGCCTATAATTCCCAGTGCTGGGGAGAGAGATACAGGAAGATGTGTGAATCCCACTGGACAGCCAGTCTAGTCAAATTGGCGAATTCCTGATTCAGTGAGAGACCCTGTCTCAAAAAGCAATGTGGAGAGTAATTGAGGAAAGGAGGAAAGACACTGGATGTTGATCTCTCTCTCTCTCTCTCTCTCTCTCTCTCACACACACACACACAGGAGATTTACTGAGCCTTTCTGTGGTAAACATTGTAACTAATACTTCATTCATTTGTTCATTTATTCATGCACTTACTTGCACAATCAGAAAGCAATGTATCTGAGATACTGGAACACAATGGTAAAGAAGGCTGAGCCCCTGCCAAATGAAGACAATGTATAATTTAAAAGTAATGCATGAATATGTACTATTAAAGAATGGTAAGTGCTGTGGAGAAAACTCTGAGCAGTAGATGGATGAGGTTGGGAGTTGGAAGGCTGCTTACATCGTCAGGTAAGAGGAAGCCTCTCTGGGCACCGGGTCTTACTTTTAGTGATAAGCAGGTGCTATGTTGGAGAGGCACAGGGAAGGCATTTCTGAGGGAAGGGCAAAGGCCCTGTGTTGACCTGCGTGTGGCAGAACTGAAATCCTTCAGGAGGCCAGCAGACTGAGCTGTCGTAAGTTCTACTAATGAGAATTGGAAAGCAGAGGAACCTAGTGGTCAGGACCGCCAAATGGGACAAAGCTGAAGCCCCATTTCGATTAGGATTAGAATAAAGCACTTTCTAAAGCCAAGATCCTATTGTTCCCAAAATTCTCATAACTTTACCATGAGTTTGAAAGATGCACATAAAAGATACAGGTGTACAGATGGGTACACGGAAGAAGTGTGTGGCCTGACACTAACCAAGACTGCGCCATGGGTGTCTCCTCGGGACCCTACACAAACATTCCAGGAAGATGCTCTGCTGACCAAGTTCTGTGGCAATTCTTAACTAGTTCCTGAGACCCACTGACTCAACTCTCAGAAAGTTAGCAATTCCTGCCTCCTGACTCCCTCTGTGGGTGTCTTGAGCTAACACGTGGGTATTCCTGGGTGTGCTTATGGGATATCTTTCAACTCCTAGCACCTCTGCTCTGAGACATCTAGTTGGCTATCAGGGACTTCTTGTGACTTTCAAAAAATGTTGTAGATGTAGGGATGAAATCGGGAAGCAGAGAGCAGTGGAAGCCAGAGCCAGGAGAATCGATCTCCCTGGAGGACAGAGACACTCAGGGATGTATGACGCTTTCAGAGAGAATTTTGGTGTCCCTGGAGTGGGTGACAGAGATTTAATGTGACTGAGCCTGTTTTTGAGAGACCTAGAGATAGACCCTGGCATTAGCCTTTGTGATCTCTGCCTTTCAGCCCCCAGGCAGCTGTGACATATGGCTCTCATTCCAGAATGAGGCACTCAATTCAAAGCAAAAATGTGTTCTCTGATATTGAAGCTAATATTCCTAACTCATCCAAACTGGTATTATTTGTGCAGGCAAAGCGGAAGTGGAAAGAAACCGAAATGCACACAAAGCCGGGCGAAGGTCAGCTCTGATTATATCAGGCTGTCAATTTAACACTAGCTCTGCACTTGGCAAAGCATTGATACTATTTGCCTCTTCTGAAAGTTCATATTTGAGAATAACCGAGTTTGTGCGTGAATGAGATGGATATTTGTGTCTGGAAGAGGTCTGTGTGCTGTTGTCTCCAATGGGTTTGAACCAAGCATACCATAGTTTAGGAGGAGCACATGCTTCAAATATGTGATTGTATTTATTGTAAAATTCATATATATTATTATCAATCATGAATATAATTTGATTTTTATCTAAAAATGCTCATTACATTTGTGTGTGTATAAGCCTGTGTGTATGTGTGTGTAAGCCTGTGCATGTAAGCCTGTGTGTGTGTAAGCCTGTGTGTGTGTGTAAGCCTGTGTGTGTATAAGCCTGTGTGTAATCCTGTGTGTGTAAGCCTGTGTGTATGTAAGCCTGTGTGTGTGTAAGCCTGTGTGTGTAAGCCTGTGTGTGTAAGCCCGTGTGTGTGTAAGCCTGTGTGTGTGTGTGTGTATAAGTACATGTGTAGCAGTTGGTTCTCTCTTTCCACTGTTGAGTCCTGGGATCAAATCTAGGTCATCAGGCTTGTTGGCAATCCACTCTACCCAGTAAACCTATCTTACTGGCCCAATTTGTTTTTGTAAATGTTGAGAGTACCTAGTTTCGTCCTACTTCACAGTGGGGTCTGTTTGCATTTTTTCCAGGGTGCAAGTCAGTTAGCTTTCCCAAGGGATAACAGAATCTAGTATTAAGAATACTACTACTACTGCCATTATTATTGTTATTACTACTACTATGAATAATAATAATCAGTTAGACACTGATTATTGTGGAGGGTACAGGGAAGATGCTGGGATATGTAGAAAAAAAGTGGGGTCAGAGGCAAAGCTTCTCTTTGCTGTTATTTCAATGGCTCCCTGGTGTCATTGTGACATGCACACCTCTTTGCATAATCCATTGTGGGGTTTCCATTCAGAAACAAGCAAAAAGGGCTAGGATCCAGAAATGGGATGTGAGACCAAAATTGTCACATGGGTCAAAAGTGCATGGGCTTTGATTCCATCTTCAGAACCACACGAAGAAGGATTCAAAGGTCTGTTTCCAACTGAGACTCAGAGCTACCCCACATGTCACCTGAGTGCAGGTGGGGCCCTCTAGAGATGAGGCTGAACACCTGCTGAGGGGTAGGGTGTGTACTGCCATGGCGTGTCACAGACAGAAGTACAGACAAAAATTTTCAGAAGAGCTTGCGGTTCTTTGTGCTTTGTAAACACCAGTGTTGAACTACAGGGCATAGGGCTGGCTGTCATGAAGTGGTGGCTATTGTTAATTGTCAGCTTGGCAGAATCTAGGCGCTCATGAGAGAGGAGCTTCTGAGCATGCTTGCAGAGACTTCCCTAGGTCATATTAATCGAGCCACGAAAGACTTGCCTCCGTGGGTGCCGCCGTTGCCTGCATGGGGGGATCCTTGACTGCACAATGAAGAAAGGACGTTTCCACAACCGCGTGTGTTGGTTGCTCTCTGCTTCCTGGTTGTGGACACCGTGAGCAGTTGTTTCGAGTCTTTACTACCTTGACTTCTCCAGCATGCTGGAGCACACTCTGGAACAAATCCTTCCGCCTGAAGCTGCTTCTTCTAGCGTTTTGTCACAGTAAAAGGACAAGAAACTAAGGCAGATGGATGTTGATGCAGACATTGCCTGAGGAAGGGAACAAATGGGATCGGGAGTAAAACGGAAAGCAGAACTGACCAACCAGAATACACATTCAAATATAACCAGAATTTTCTCAGTGGTGCACTAGATTTCAATATCCATATTCATAACATGAGCCACCACACCTGGCTTTGCAACCATGTTGTTACAAAGGAGTGAAAAGATGGCATGGATCAGCTTCTCTGCAGGGGTTTGTCTGTGAATCTTTGTTGTTGGCTTTCTGAACGCTGACAGGAAGGTTGGCGATGGGGAAGGAAGTATTATTTGGTGCGGTCCATGTGAAGATGTGCCACGCAGAATTCCTTCCAGCTGAGGGCTCTTTGTTACACTAGGATGACTGGGTTGAGCTGACAGATGCACCTTAGGTTTGAGTTTTTCCAAAATGGCTTCTGGACAACGCCAGAGCAGGTTAGGGGTCTAAGGCATGGACAAATTCTGCCTAACATGAGAGTATCCCCCAAACCTTTTTGCTCTGAGCTTCCCTGAGTGTGAACTTTACTAGGTCCGTGCTGTGGCCAGATCCCTCCTCCTAACTTATCCCTCTCCTTTTCCTTTGACACCATTTTCCCCCAGTGAGCTTCAGGTACTTAACTTCACATTAAGGGCAGCTTTTTAGGGAGCCCGGCCCAAGAAAAGAGCTTAACAGGAATAATGAAAATCCCTTCTATCAGACAAGAAGAATGGGCTGGGAGTCTTGTCCAGGCCCCTAAACTGGTTTTAAAGACTTGCCTCTGTCTTTATAAACTGCTTTAAGCACCTATACTTTACTCTGACCAGAGGGAGCCCTGTTGGAGACTCCCTAATGAGACGCCATTAAAAGGTGGACTTGGTGGTGGGGGTGGATGCTCTTCATTTTCTCTTTCTGCTTACCGTGTTCTTCATGCTTCCCAACCACAGGTAGCACATACATCCTCTTCCCTAAACTCCAATCTTGATGTTTTTACCCCTGAGCATGGCAATCGATTATTTGTTTTCTTTCCTGTTAACTGATTGGCAGTTGTTAAAGCTTGATAGAGTAGGAAATCCTCCCCAGTGGGCTCTGAATGGATGAGATGCACAGAGCCACGTTCTAGCTTGTAGATACTCAGAGATGGAGACTCAAGCCTCCATTTTTCCACACAAGAGCCTGAACTCCAGGGTCCTTGACCAGATGAAGATTTCCTTGGATCACTACATTGGACCTGAGTGATGGGTCACACAGCTGGCCTGTCTCCTAAAAATACACAATTGCCTCAAAGTAGGTGACTTTATTGAGAAGACTGGCCCCTTGGGTGGTGTAGGCTCCCTTCGCTCCTGCAGACTGTAGTTGGTTGCTGTCAGTCTCATGTCTCTCCCATTGCTCCGGTGTGCTGCATCACATGGCTCCATACGGGATGTACATCTCTAAGGATAAAATGGGCCAGAGCTTGTTTCTGGAGAGGAGTAGGCTGAGAGGTGCTTTGCCTTCTTACCCTATACAACAAGGAGTGGGAGATACTGAAAAGAGCTGTGGTAGAGCCTTGAAAGACAAAAGGCAGTTCCTAAGCTGCCAGGCCGCCAGGATGGCATGGTTTTTAGTTTGATCAATAGTGTAGCCATTACAATGCCTGTGAGAACACAGAATGATTCTCCACCTAAAGAGTGTCCAAGAGGCAGAAGAAGGACACACCCCAGCCCCAGCCTTTCCCCACCCTGAATCCCACTAGTTTAGAGATATACACTCAGTTCTTCGCACAGAGATTTGGAGTAAGAAACTGTCATGAAATGATTTGCCCTCCTCCATCTCCCCCACTTTCTCCCTACCTCCCCACCTTAGGCAAAGAGACCAACCCTTATTCAGAGCTCTTGCTAGAGAGAAAGACAAATTGAATTTTGTGCACATTAAAGAAAACCTGCATTCATGAAGACACAGAGGGGACCTGTGAAACCTCAGCTCTCACTCCCCTCAGAACATTTTATGGATCAAAACATGAATGCAAAGTTAGATCAGTTACATTCCTAGCAATGGCTGTGGGTTTCTCTCTAAGCATTTGAAGGGGCCTTAACCATGCTGGCCTGTGCTGTGGGAATGCTCTCTCCACGCTTTCCAAAGCTCCAGATATTTATGACCAGGGCAAGCTCCAGGCGACAGCATCTGACGCCGTCTTTGGCGGTCTGGTTTCTATTCTTTCTGACAATGGATGTGTGGAGGGGCAAAGTGTTGGACTGTTTACTACTTCAAGACATTTTAAAAGGTAATGAATGTACAAACATCACAGGAAAAAAAAAAAGACCCCTCTGTAAGGTGGTTCAGAGTCGGAGAGAAAAATTCAAACAATATTAGCCTCAAAAAGTCAACATCAGACACCCTTCTACTAAGGACCTACAAACAAACAGAGTTACTCTGTGCACACATTAACAACCGCAACACAGGGCTGCTGGGTTGTCGCCTTCTCAGAGCCATGAGTTCATAACATGAGTTTGCAGAGGACTTAGAAGGTTCCAGAACCTTCCAGATTTGTCTCCCGAGGGCCTTCAGTATCATAATTTTTATCCTTGATGTCTAAGGCGGAGGAAGACCACAGAGAAAGTGAGATTCCGGCTTGACTGAGATGCATTTGTCTCTAATAATCACCCACCTGTTCTAGTGTGTGGGGAACAGGAGGGGTCAATTGGTTTTCTAGTTCTTCATAGTCCACAGAGACTAAGTGCTGCTGGGCACACACATCTCTGCCCAGATGCCCTCATATCTCAGAATTTAAAGGCAGAAGTTACCGTTTGCAAAAGTAAATAGTTCACAGTGAAGAAAGAATCTACTATTATGTCTTCCTGCTCACACAGACACCTAGGATGTCAATAGCTTCCTATCCCTTCACTCACTGGATGATGGGCTAAGCAAAACAAACAAACAAACAAGACCAAAAAGCCCCCCCCCAAAATAAAAAACTCAAACAGAATAAAAAATAAAAAATAGAAAACAAAACAAAAAACTTCAAATGGTTTCTTGTAATTTTCAATGTTTTTTAGAGTTTCGCTTCACAACTCTATAAAGATTGCCCTACATGGGGGGGGGCAAGTCTTTGTGAGTAGTAAACAAGGTGGCTTGATCACTTCTGGTTCCCCATATACCTATTTCTATAAGCATGAGGTGCAGGAGTTCAGAGGAGACAGTTTTCTCGCCTGGTATTAGATGGGACCTCCTTATTGCTATCTGATGGTGACTGGACTTGCTGATGCCTTCTGAATCAAACCAGCTTGACAACAGCTGTCCACAGGAAAATTGGAGAAAAGCATGTTTCAAGCATTGTGCTTTTTTGCAAATATTACTTTTCTGGAGGAAGATACTTTTTGTTACAGCTTACCAAAAGGACACACACACATACAAACACATACACACACACACACACACACACACACACACACACGAAGGCTAAAGCTTAGTATTTTTAACCTACCTTTTTCATGTTAAATCTATTCTTTTTTTGGATGCAACTGTGCAAAAGTTTCATATTGTAATTACTGCACTCACTCTTTTATAATATTAGGTCTGAACTCTCATTAATTTTTAATTTTTTAAAATTTTGGCTAGCTGCACAAACTTAATCACCCACAGTAAAGTTTCAGGCCACTGTGAAGAGAAGATGACTTTTCCCCCTCACAGTGAACCATGAGAACAATAAACGCAAGCTCACCATGTGTGAGACTCCCTCTTGGCATTTAGACACCACACTAGGGAAAGGCCCGGAGAGCCACAGGATTGCCTTTAACAGATTCAAATGCAGACGATGACTTGCAAAACCTGGAAGCCTGTCTTATTTTTGCTAGATCAATGTGGCAGGAAGGCGATTGCTGTGAAGACACACATACAGCAAACAAACAAACAAACAAAACACCTCAGCCATAATTGTGGTTGGCTTAATGCATCTCCCAAGTCAGTCAATAGCAGATGGCTCTCCTGCTGCCCCCCTCCCGGTGCCTGATAAAGCTAGCCTCTTCCCCGGATCAAGGTATTAAGGTTTCGGTTATTTGTATTGATTTTATGTGCTGCCGGCCATGCTGATCTGTGGTTCACAAATTCCTCTTTTAAAATGTCACCACCATTTCATTTTCTCTGCCATCAATATTGTAGTCCAGGGGAGCTTCCTGTTAACCTCCAGGGCTCTAGTCATCCTAGATACCCTAGAGTGTGGGGGGGAGTATGGCAGGTTCCCAAAATTTTCACAGGTGCCATCGAAACGGGTGACCATGAGATTTTTCCTAGAAAAAAAAAAGAAAGGGATGGAACCAGAGAGGGAAGGGAAACGAAACAAAAAGTGGCTTTCAAATATTTTTCTCTGATACTTGAAACCATGTTTCTCTATTGTCTGTCCGCTGGAAACAGACAAGCCCTCTAGTGGTTAACCAGGGAGCTTAGACGCAGTGGAAGGTTCACTGGATAGCTTTTGATAGCACCCTCATTGCATCCACACCCGTGGACAGGTGTGTGTGCAGGAATTCCATGCCTGAACACAGTTCTCACCAGCTGCATCCTCATTGCTACCTGAAATAAATCTTAAAGATGTTTTGAATTGGCAGATAATTTTAAATCAATAATCCTTTCCCTGGAAGGGCTAGCATCTTCAGTCAAACACGGAAACATGGCCATTTAATAATTTCAAATAGATCTTTTCCCTTTTCAGCCCAGAATAAACTCGCTTTCCCTGGAAGCCAGACAGGAACCTACACACAGGCTGTATTTATCAGTCGACGACAAGCCTTTAACAAACACGCAGCGTGAAAATAAAACACATGTTTCCCCTTATTTCTCTGTGAGCGCTTACTTAAGGTTTTATTATATTTGGCCATGGGACATTCAGTAAACTTACTGATGATATCAAAGAATGATTTTACAAACAGTAAAAGTTACACTATTGACACCTCCAAATTCTGGCATATTTACATTGTGTTAGGGGCACACTTGCTCAGGGAGATTAACAAACATTACTAGGAAGGCTGTGGCCAAATCCACCCTGGTTGTTTATAAAACCTTTACAATTCATCAGCTTCCACTAACACACTGGCACTGTTCAATTACCATCAGTTTTAGAGAGCTTTAGCAAAACATCTAGTGCCCATGTAAATAGACAAGTCTGAAAACTAGCTGGTCTGTTGGCTTACATACTGTAGGTAATGTTTTCTTTTGCTCAAATTTGTTCTGGAAACTAATCACGCTCTGATAAAGCCATCTGCAAATATGAGAAAGATTGACACCCACATGTCAAAGTTTACACAGCCTGACCAAGTGTACATATAGTACAGATGATGTAAGGCTGTCTCTCTGAGCTTCTCCAGGGCCATGTTGGAATGGAGCTCCCTAGAGGAGCACGGCCATGTGAAAGGGAGCCTGTCCATCTCCTTGTCAAGCTAACGCACTTCTCAAGGGCTGGCTGGGTGCTTGCTTTCGTCTCCTTCATGGAACTTTCATGCCCCCAGCATTGTCAATCCAGGAGCACTTGGTGATTATGGCTAAACTAATTCCAAACAAAGGCCCTTACTCCCGCACGCGCAATGGCAACTTACTGTGTATGACAGAAAGGATGACGCTAACTATCTGTGACGGAGATGATATGAAACGGCACTTGCGTGGCAACTCACACAATGGAAGTTTCTTCCTGCACAATATGTACCTTGTGGGGAGGACTATACTATGCCTTGACCTGTGCACTCACGTCAAAGAAAACCTGAATCCAAGGCAGATAGAGAAGCGAATGGGGCTGAGCACAAGGTGGGAATTGATGGATATTCATTCATGGTTCACTTTGATAACAAGCTTATCTGGGAGTTGGAGTGCCCAGTGCAAGTCTCTCTTTGCTGGTGGGTGCCAGTGACTGTATTTTGTACCCTAATTTCCCTATTTGGAAACACAACAGAAAATGAAATCAACAGTTTTAGGAAGGAATTATTTGTAGCGAGATTATCTTGGTTCTTGATGCTCCCTCTTTATTCTGAACTCAGAACTAACATATTTGAAATCTTATTCTTGAATCTGTCTAGGAATCCACCATAGACTGCCTTACTGGCCATTTCTAGAATATAGCCTAGTAAGTCTGAATATTTAAGAATATTTAATATGAATATAAAGAATTTGAATTATTCGAAGGATACACTGAATTTTCTGTAGCATTAGGACATTTGTGATTGCTCCACAGCTTTTTAAAAATTCATCTGCTAAATCTTTCAGTTCCCATGATAAAAATCGAATAATGTCTTAATACAGCAGTAAGTCTGAAATTTTCTTTTCTAAATTAGCAATTTTCAGATTTTACTTCCCTCTTTTTGAGTTTTCTGTGTGTGTGTATATGTGCATGATTGTCTGTGTGTGTGAGCATGTACCCATTGCATCAATGTATGTATAGAGGTCAGAAGTCAATGTTGAAATGTCAAGTGTCCTCCTCCATTACTCTCCACTTTTGGGGGTTGGGAGACAGAGTCTCTCCTTGAACCTAGAGCTTATTGATGTGGTTAGTCTGGCTGGCTAGTGAACCCTGAGGATCTGCCTATCTTGACTCTACCGTCACACAGTGGACTGACAAGTGTGTGTTGTCACGTCAGGATTTTAGATGGGTGGTGGAATGCAGCAGGCACGTTAGCCACTGAGCCATCGCTCCAGCGCCAGGACTTTGTGATAGATTATTAAAGCTGTAGTCAGTAACGGATTATTGCTATTTTGTTACTGATTTAAAAATAGCAAAATCAAACCTGAAAGATAGTTCTGAGAATTTTGTGTTTTAAGATTACGACGAATATTTAGTTCTTGTCATTGTCTCCTGAAGATGTTGATGATGATGATGGTGCTATTTGTTCTGTTCAGTATGCATGTTTTGAAGATGTGAGCACAGCTTGAATCTCAGCTGAGCCACAGTCAACTATTTGTCTTCTTTGATCTTTACGTATCTATGTATTCCAACATTATAAGCCCAGGTCCCACCCTCAGCAACTCCTGAGTCTTATTAATTGCAGATTTTTGTAACTGTGACGTCTTTCTAGTTAGTTGTCCTATCATATCAAATTGTGTAGTTACCAGAAAATGAGTTTAACACACACCTATGATCCCAGTGCTCAAAAAGCTGAGCAAAGAAGATTGTTAAAAGTTTGAGGGTAACCTTGTTTGTATAATAAGTACTAGGCCAGCCAAGGCAGAATATTGAGACCTCTTTCTTACTCTCTTTCCTTCTCCCTCATTCTTGTCTTCCCTTTCCATATATATATATATATATATATTACATGTCTATATATAAAATGTATGTGTGCGTGTGTTTACATATGTGTGTGTGCACTCAAGTGCTTATGTGTGCATGTCAATATATGTGTAGAAGATACACACACATATATGGAGTACATGTGTTTACACTCATATCTTCAAAATATAGAATGTGTGTATGTGCGTGCATGTGTGGTATATGTGGAGACCCCTCCGAAAGTGAGTACAGCAAACTGCTAAGAAGTCTTAAAGGCATGCTCTGTCTCTGAGTATTGCTCAATTCTTTGAGCAGTCTTCAGCCCTGTAACGCTACTCTTAGAACCTATAACCTCTTTTGTGCTTCCCTACCTATATTGATATGAAATGTGTAACGATTTTTACAAGGATCCTTATCACACAGAAGCCTCTTCTATGCTAGCTTGTAAAACCTAATTTCCAATTTCCTCCTTGCAAACAATAAATGATCTTTGTCCCCATGTGGGTAATTGGATCACGGTGGTAGGTAATAGCTCCTCAGTTACCAGGTAATTCTGCCTCCGAGCTTAGGTTAAGAGCAGGGTGGTAACTCTTATTTCTGGGATAGGAGGAGAGGGGCCAGTGTTTCCGTTTGTTGAGGCCTGTGCTGTGCCAGCCCCTGGCTAGCGACTTGGGCTGTTATCTCTTATATCAGCAGCTATTTTATGCCTCCTTATTCAGTTGTACCACCCATTCCCCTCTTAACACCCTTTGATACTTTCCACAGCTCCTATCACCAGGACTCAACTCACTTGAGGCCTGGTATGGTTTGCCTAGTGCCATGCTGACAGCCGTGGCTCTTTTCTCTATCCCTTGTTTTCAGTGCTTTCCTTACCATAGACCCACAACTGTTCAGTTCACCTGTATATATATTCCTGAGACCAGGACAGTTCTGGCGCACTGCAGATGCTAAATCTACTTTTCAGACATGGAGGACAAACAAATAAATGCACTTCATCCTTTTGACAATCCTAAAATAAGGAAATAGAGGATCAATGGGAGTTAATCACATGTCCAAGTCACAGCTAATAGCAAGCAGAGGTTAATGTCTCAGCAATTCTCGAAGGTCTCGCGTGGGATCCTTCGTAAAGCCCCTAGGCAGATGAAGGAGCTCAGGCTGGCAGATCTCATGTTACCCAAAGGCAATGTAGAAACGCTCACGGAGTGTGCCCTCTCTGCAATTTTCTTTCCCCCTGGATGTGTTTGCAGCCCATGGTGTTCCTAGAGATTTTATTTATCTGTGGATTTTCTTTGAAGAAAGGCAGCAGGCGGATGTTTTTCAGAAGCCAAGGTGAGAATTAGTGAGATGCTTTGCCATGGCACCTTTTACAACACTGGAAAATGATCATTAGACTCCCTCTCTAGGATAAAGGATTTGCATCTGGCTTGCTTTGTGCAAACAGTGCTTTTGTTGATTTATCAACAGAACTTCGCTTGGGGTTTTGGATTGGATTCCAGAGGTTGGCACCTACACTCTAAAAATCTAAACAGAAGGAGAAAATAAATCACCAACTGGCACTTTAAAGGCAAAGATTTATACCAAACTTAATGAACTTCCTGTCTTGCTGAGCGTGAGGAAAATGTCATGTTTACCCCAATGCTCTCTGCTCCTGGCAGCCTATGCGCTGGGTTGGAAGGGATGCAGAAGTGGGTCAGACTCACCCAGCTGGAACTCAGGAAATCCATTAGAGTGCCAGCTCTCCACAAGCACTGTGGCCTTCCTGGTCCACCCCTTCCCCTGGCTGGGTACCTTGCCCAAGGAGAAACGGGCACCAGGTTGCAGTGTGCTGTTCTCTAGAAGCAGGCTAGCGATCGGTGATTTCAAAGTGCAATTGGGTGATTTCAAGTGCAACTCGGTGATTTCAAGCGCGACTTGCTGACTTGCTGCCATATGCGGGAGTGTACTGTGTACTGCGGTTCTTGGAGACCCCAGTCAGGGCAGGGGAAAGAGGGATATGGAAATAGTTAGCAAGGGACACGTCACCGAAAGTACGACAGCTTAGTCGTTCTGAGACGTCAAGAAATCAGTGTGGAACAGCCGTGAAGGAGCTGAGGGTACTCAACCTCCTAACTCCCACTAACTGGTCAAGAGCTGCTCACAGGGATGAGAATTCTCTAGGATTTCCCAGTCAGCAGAGTCTCTGGGTGGAGAACATATCAACACCAGTGAGGAAGTCGTCAAAGAAAGGGGTACAAGGGTGGGCAGCCACGAGTGAGAGCATTCACAAATGTAGGAAGGGTCTGAGTGGGTGGTTCAGTCACCTGTCGTGTTGACTCGCTAGAGCTTCCGGTGCCACCATTTCTGCAGTTTGCGCATGGGGCCTGGGAGGGAGAAACATCTTAGCATTCTACCCAGTTGAAGAATCTTTCTTTCTTTGTAAAACTTGGAACAGAAAACTTTCTTTGACTATAACACTTGTATAATCAATACTTGTCTGTAAATCATTTGACCTGCATCACGGCATTGCAAGATCCAAAATCCCAATGATTGCTCAGTCTGCATTTTCCTACTATCTACATATCATGCGAAGGATGCCCAGATTAAAATTGATATGAACAACCTTCCTACTACTAGATTCCAGAGTGAACAATGGGACTGATTTTAAATAGGGAGAAAATCCACTTGCCAGATTAAATACACCCAACTCCTGCAGATAAAACAAGAAAGGTATATGGCTAAGCAGACCATTTATTTGACAAGTGACCAGGAGTTCTGCAAGCATAGTGACACCAAGAGGAATTTGTCACCATTAAGGATATCACTAGTTTATGCATATCTGACAGGACCCCAGTGCATGATTCCCTTAAACAACCACACATCCTATCTGTTAGTGTGGGCCAAGTTTTATGGGTCTAGGACCGCAAGGCATCTTCTTCTTCTTCCTTCACTCTCAAAAGTCAGGTGATAGTTGTGTTCTGATGTAAGACTCTTTCTTCGGGAGCAGAGTCAGGGCAGGTGTGTTACCCAAATCAGAGTGTGCTGTGGTCAGAAGGCTGGGGATTTTTGCTTGGTATTTCCTTATCTTGAGATTGAAACACCCCAATGTTGGAGAACAATGGTCAATATTTAGACACATTATGAAATCATGTCAGCTCTTCTTGATTGAGAGTCTCTTTGGATTTGTCAAATCAATGGTTTCTAAAGTCAGAACCCAATATTGTGTAAGCATGGCTTTTTGAAACATTTCGAAGCAATGCTTAAGTAGTAGAGACAAATGGAAGTTCATCTGTTTCCTTTATTCACCTGTTAGAGTGGACTAATTCCCCAGATAGACATTTTGGGTAAGAATAAAAAAAAACACATTAGTGTATCATATATCAAAAAACACTCTTTCGGTTATGGCTAATTGAAATTGATAGGGAAAATTGGAAACAGATCCTGGAACTGAATATAAACTTATATTCAGTTTGTTCATGGTGCCAAAGCTGTGTTTGTATGCCTGGTGCATGTTTGTAGTGCTGACATTTTAATGTTACTAATAAGCGACTGGGCTTGGTTTCAGGTGACAGGAACTCACCTGTGTTTTTTCAAAGTATCACCTAGAGTGAGCAGTCTGCAGGCAAGAGGGGCCCCTTTTCCGCTTTAGTCCAGCATCTTGCCTCCCCTGCATTCGTTAACCTACAAATGGTGCTTTGCAAATTATCCCCTTTGCCTGTTGACCAGCTTGCTCATTCTCCCACCCTTTTCCTCATTCTCAAGAAATCCCATTTCTTTTGGAGTGTTTTTCAAGGAGTAAGCATGAATATTATAGCAACCAATGAAGTTTGTCATTGGGAGATAATCCAGGAACCTCAATATTCTTATCATCGAGGCCTTACTGTCATTGTCATCTGTTCCTTAGAAAGGTCTCATCTGGGATCACACACAGGACCACAGAATGGTTGGGCCCACGTTTTGAGGAAAACACCGCTTTGTTAAGAGAAAGACATTTGTTCTCCCACCTCCTTAAACTCTGAATTCTCAAAGTGATATCTTTTCACACCTTTATCCATGTTCCATCCCGGAAACTCATCCAGATTCTTGTTCCCACCCCATCATCTGTAGAGCCAGTCAACAGTCTTGTCAGTTCATCTCTGGACACTTTCCTCTCTGTCATTCCCTCAGCTTTGGTTCTTTGCTTTGCTCTTGTCCACGTGGACTGCTGGAAGGGTCCCCCTACCCTCTGCACTCATCTAGCCTGCACTAGGCACATTCATCTCTAACCGTCCTTCCAAAAATCTGACTGGGCTGTCTTTCTCTGCTCTCTGTGTCTCCACAGGCTAACATCCGTGAAAAGCTGTACGGTGTCCACTCGGGGAGCTCTTCATCTTCCGCCTCACCCCCACTGCCCTTCCTTCAGTCAGTGTTGCCATCAGCTGCCAAGATACTCCTCCAAAAACCTAGAACTATCTTGGATGTAGCCTACTTTTAGCCTCCCAAAACTGAAAAGATGAAAAGGTAGATTATTGAATCTACTTTTCACTCTGTATCTCTGTTTAGATTTCCCACCTGACTTTACTCTGTTAATAACAAATAAAAGAAACACATATGTAGAAGGATATCCCACATAATCTCCTTTATTTTTGTCTAAATAAAAAGGAAGGTTTTACCTTTAACATAGTAAAATTAAATATAACAAAACAGTTATCAAGTAAGAATTACAGTTACAATATTTAATCTATTTGTATAAGGCAAAAATTAAAGAAAATATTCTACCATTTATCTTAGCCTTTGTAAGCCTAAATTTTTGTATCTAATTTATCTTTTATCATAACTAAGAAAAACTATAATTATAATGATCTAGTCTTCAACCCCATTAAAGACCTCAGAAGAAAATAATATTACCTAAGTAAACAGGAAGTGTACTATAAGCAACTTCCAAAATTCTAGAAATAACAGAGACATCTCACTGCCTGGACAGTCACCCTAAGTTCTTTTGTAATATTGGAGCATCCATCTTCAGCCTATAGGATCATAATATCTGGAAGACTTTTCACTGAAGCAGGAAATTTGAAGATCTGCTCTGCCTTGTAATGGCAAAGTTTATCAGCTGTTTTCTTCTGTGACCTGCAGAATGTCTGGCAGTTTCTTTTGTGAAGCAGGAACCCTGAAAGACCATTCTGTCTTTTTTTAAATTTTTTTTTTTGAATCAGGGTTTCTCTGTAGCTTTGAAGCCTGTCCTGGAATTTGCTCTGTAGACCTAGTCTCGAACTCACAGAGATAGCCTACCTCTGCCTCCCAAGTGCTGGGATTAAAGGCATGCGCCACCACTGCCCAGCTATTCCATCTTTTAGAAAGTTCAGTAGTAACTCTTTTTTTGGGGTCCTGCATGTCCAGTTCATACAGCACACCATAAAGCAGTTCAGATAAGAGCAGCTTTTTTTTCCCCCAAATGACTAGCCTTGTCACATTGAAGGTAAATTCCATAATGAATTGCTTCAGTGCCCATCAACTTCTCTGAAGTAATTGGTAAACAGGCAGTCTCACTGTTGAGAAAAGCCAAAATTCTTAAAAGATTTTAAATGCCATAATTCATAGGTCTTTGAATCGTTGAAAATTATCTATCTAACTGAAATATATCTCTGTATATCTAGAAAACTTAACTAACATGACTACAAGTTTTGACTATTATAGAAGAATATTTATTAATCCTCAATTTTAAATTATATATTCCATTTTAAATGACCCGTAGAAATGTAATACCTTAAAGGAATATATATATAACAAAATTGACCTTAAATTTGTATCAATAAACTAAAGTCCATACCAATGTAAAATATTCATTTCTATATCATACCCCTTTAAATAAAAACAAACATTTATAAATAACCATTTTGGGAATTTGAGCATAGTTTTCTCCAAATTGCTTCCTGATGTTTATTGAGCAAATTATTTTTAGGGTTCACGGAGACCTTTCAGAAAGGTCTCTTTCCATCAAACCACATTGGTTTGAAAGAAATCCTCTGGATTTCATATTCTGTGAAAAAAAAGGGTGAGCCTCTTCTCCAAAGTAACATAGCCTTAGACTCAAATTTTGAAATCAAGATACCTTTAAAATATATATGTTGGTTTAGCTCAGTAGCCCATACAATGAAATGTCTCTCTGTAGTAAGATCATTCACCATCAAAAAATTCAAAGAAAACAAAGTAATATACATAATCCAGACTCTCTGTGTATATTCCATCTTTATGTGGCTTTTTAAAACTTTATTTCTTCTATTTTTATTTTTTTAATCTTTGGTTTTTTTGAGACAGGGCTTCTCTGTGTATCTTTGGCTGTCCTAGATCTCAACCTCTGTAGTTCAGGCTGCCCTTGAACTCACAGAGATCCACCTGCCTCTGCCTCCCAAGTGTTGGGATTAAAGGCGTGCACCACCACACCCAACTATTCCATTTCTTTCTTTTTTAAAAAGTCTTTTGCCATCCTTTTTCTTTTCTCTCCCAAGCCTACAAATATTTTTAAACATACTCTAAATTGTTAAGAGTTTTTTTTTGTCTGAATCTATCTTTACTGTATATCTCTCCTTTTCTGACCACGAGTCTTTAATTTACTAAGCAGTAAGGCTAGGATTAAAGCTGAGGCTTTGGTAGTTGTATCTGCTCCACTCCTTGGCTACCTTTATGACAAAGGTACTGGAGGGAGCCACTTTTTTTTTTTACTACAACTCTGTGGATATTTTAGGTCCATGCCACCACTAAGAAGCATGTTACTGGCTGCTCATAAACACCATTTAAGTATTTGCAACAGGAACTCTTGAAAGATACAGAGTCATTCATGCTGCCATTAGGAACCAAGCAGTTTTTGCTGCTAATGCTGAGTCAGGACTTCTCTTAAAGGAGCCATGCCTCTGCTTTCTGCCAGCAAGACAATGCAGCTGCCAAAATGTCATGCTTAACTCTCTTCTTTTGTGTCTAGAATTCCTTCCCAAGCTCTCTCAGGTTTTATGTGGATGTAGTTGGTGCCATTTATAAATGGAGATTGTTGGTTTCCTGTCTGCCCAGACCTGAATAATCACATAAAATTTTAGTTGCAATACTGTTTGGCCTAAGGCTCACACATATTTCTAGCTAGCTCTTACATCTTAATTTAATTTCTATTAATCTGTATATTACATGAGGCTGTGGGCTTACCAATAAATTTCTGGTGTCCTTCTCCTTCAGCAGGTACATGGTGTCTCCTTGACTCTGCCTACTCTCTCTATATATAATCTATGTTCAGATTTCCTGCCTGACTTTACTCTACTATTCCATTGGCCAAAACAGCTTTATTCATTAACCAATAAAAGAAACACATATGCAGAAGGATATCCCATATCAATTATTACCAACTGTTTAGGATAATAAGGAAATATAGGTTAGTAGTTAATCATTAGTATAATTGAACTTGTAATCACATTAGGTATGTTTTCAAGGTCAAACAAAGATATATTTTAGATAGATGGATCATCTTCAAACACTTCAGAGATCTACAGAATATGGCACTTAAGTTGTTTTAATAACTTAGATTCTTTTTTTTTATGACAATGAGACGTGTCTGCTCCTGGAAGCACCAATCAGAAAAAATAATGGGCATTGAAGAAACTCCACATGGAATTTGCTTTCTTTATGGTAAAAGTAAGCCGCTAGGCAAGGAAATGTCTCTGCTTTGAATACTGACAGCATGCTGTCCTAATTAGACAATCAGAACACAAAAGAAAGTGACTTCAAAACATTGTCAAGACAAAGAAGGACAGCCTTTCAGAATATCCTGCCTCACATAAAAGTCTGGCAAATATGCTAGCCCTGTAGGCCAAAGATGGATACCTCAACATTGCAGAACATCTTTGTGTTACTGTCCAGGTAGCCAACTGTTTCTGTCATTAATCATTTTTTGGTAGTCAGTTGCTTGCACTTTCTGCATACTCAGTTAATCTTATTTCCTTCTTGGGTCTCTGAGAGAATTGATAGTTACAGTTATAGTTATAGTTATAATTATAGATAGTTATAGTTCTTGTTTATCTGACACAGAAAGCAAGATATGATAGATAGTAAATTATATACAAGACTTTGGACTCACCAAGATATGATAGAAATGGAGTATTTTTTCTGAATTTGTCAAATGCAAATGGATTAGACATTGTTGATGTATTTATTACCTGTATATATTGTATACAGTTATTGCACATATTGTATATAATTTTTCTTATATTAGTTATAGCTTTTTTATTTTAGACAAAAAAGGCAATGTAGTGGCATTTCATTTGTATTTTTAAAAATAAAGTTTTCCCAAAGATCAGAAAAGTAAAACAGCCACACTGGCCAACCTGACAGACCAGCAGCAATGACACACACCTTTAATCTTAAAAGCCTCGCTAGCTTGCCATAGAAACCAGGCGGTAGTGATGCAGGCCCTTAATCCCAGAACTAGAGAGGATTATAAAATGGGAGGAGACAGCTCTCAGTCTCAGTCTCATTCTGAGGTTTCCTGGAGGCGGGATCACTATTTTCAGACTGAGGGTCAAGGTAAGAGCCAGTGGCTGACTGCTTTGCTTTGCTGGTTGTCAGGTTGAACCCAGTATATGTCTCTGAGTTTTTATTATACAGGCATCACCAAACCTCTGCCTTGCTGACAGGTGCCTAGGACACTTCCTTAGCACATCCTGAGCCCATACATTTGTCTGCAGTGCCTAATGGGCATTTATGCTTCCATTGTCACCTACTCACAATCTCTTCTCCACATACCCTCAGAACAAATTTTTAAAAGTATGTCTCCTCTGTCTCAAAGGACTCCTGAATTCTCACAACTTCTTTGTGTCAAATCTCACCTTCCAGAAATGTCTCTTAATTCCTTCCTGATCTTGCTCTGATTGTCCTGGATTTGGGACACTGTATTGTGTAAATTCTGCTGTGATGCAAAGCGAAGTACCCTGTACCACTCATAGCGTGCTGGAGACACTGATTCTTATGTCCTCAAAGTAGCGAGTCTTCTGGCCTTTGGCCAGCTGTCCATTCTGAAACACTCTACCCACTCCACCTCCACCCCAATACTGTTGCTGTCTCCACATACTCAGACACTGCTGAGGACTAGTGTCCTAAATATGACAACCACATGGGAGAGGGAAGAAAAGAGAAGTTGAGGAGACCTCAACACATAATTATAAACAAAAGCCTTAATTCAAACAAAAAAAAATCTGCATAGGGGCATGATTGGCAAAGTAAGGAAATCTGGAAATGGGCTGGATATTAAGTAATGTCAATTTAATATTTTTCAATTTAAGAAAATTTTATATAGCATTAAGATTATGTTAAAAGAATATTTTCTTTTAAAGGTGCATATTTAAGTGTTTAGTACTTAAAATCCTAGAATTATCCATAAAATAGCATATTTAATGTTAAATTTCAAGAAAAATATGTAAAAGTCCCTAACATATTTTTAGCACTACAAATGCCTTTCCCACCCATGATTATTTATATTATTTAAACATATAAAATTTGTGGCCAATACATTCATCTCACTGTTTTTCTCTGTCCTTTTAGAGGTTTTTGTGTGAATATGATTTGTCTGTTCTCAGCTCTTTCCACTTTGTGTTAGTACTTGCTTTGTACCCTTTTTTCCCTACTTAGTATCAATGTCCATCTTCATTTTTGTTTTGTAGTCGTGGACCTGAATCAGGACATTGTCTTTTCTGATCTTTCCTTTCTTTTTATTAAATCAAAATCTAATAAGCACTTACTGATTTTACTGAGTGAATCTCATTCCTTCCTATTAACCGATGACTGGAGCGGGTATTGCACTCACACAGGCTTTTCATGAATTGGCCAAGTCATCTGTGTTCCAAATGCTTTTGCAATGTGTGGAAAACAGATCGTATTATTTTTATTATTTAGTGACTAGTGCTATAATTGCCCATACTGTATTTAAGTGAACTATACTTTTCATCTTATTGTTGTTTAGAATATGTTTCTCTTCCCAAATAAGACCTCAGCAGAGAGTTATTTTATCCATTCTCCTACTATGTTGAGATCAACTGAACCTGCTGGTCTACAGTTACTATCAGCCACATATGGCTGTTTTGAACACTCAGAATAAAAGTAGCCAGAGATATCCCCAGTGTCAAAAACCTGCTGTAGTTGGAAGACTTAGAAAGAAGAGTGCAAAATGTTTTGTTACTAGACAAAGTGCATAGTGAAATGGCATATTTTGGATACAATGGTTAAGTGAAATTGTTAAAATTATTTCACTTTGTCTTTAATGCTCTTTAAAGTGATGTGATGTCTACGAAAAATTTAAAGTTGGGTCTTGAATATATTGTTTCCACTGTATTTCTATAACTCAGAAATACCCTTTATTCTGGTTTGCTGTGATTTATTTGTTGTTAGTTATTCTTAAAACAACCAACTGGCTTCTCTCCTTAGCACTTCCAGGACCCTAGTATGTTCCATATCTCACTCACTGAGCCTTTGATCTTCTGTCTGGCTCTTGGGATGCCGTGGCAGGCGGGTGCAGACTTCTGGATTTCTAGGTGTGTGCTTTGCTGGAACCTGCTTCCAGCTCAACCTTCTGTCAAGCTTCTGTTTGTTCTTCTTGTCCCACATCCTCATGCTTGCTTCCACCTTGGGAATTTGTGAGTCATTGTATCTGTTTTTACTGCAGCTTGTCCCTGGATAACAGTTCTGGAGTCTCATTTATGGGCTGTATTTTCTTCTCTTCTATGGCTTCTCTTTATTATGTCCTAAAAAGAGTCTCTCCACTAGTCCTGAGATTTTGATTTTGACTTTCACTGTGTTAAAAAACCAGCTTTTAGTTACAGATATGGAAAAGCATGCATTCTCAAAACTACTTACATTTTGCAACTCACCTCTGTAGTTTGCAGATTCTCATGAACTTTTGCCTAGGCCTCCAAAACTAACTCTGTAGTATGGAGGAGCGGGCTCTTTGTTCATCCTGCCTGGCTAGCTTACACCCAAAATAATCACACAGAAAACTGTATTCATTTAAACATTGCCTGGCCATTACCTCTAGCCTCTTCTTGGCCAACTCTCACATCCTGATCTAACCCATTTCCAATGATCTGTATGTCACCATGAAGTTGTGGCTTACCAGGAAAGATTCAGCATGTCTGACTCTGGTAACTCCATGGCGGCTCTCTCTATCTCCCAGCATTCAGTTCTGTCTTCCCGCCTATCTAAGTTCTGCCCTATCAAAAGGCCAAGGCAGTTTCTTTATTTAGCCAATGAAAGCAACACAAATACAGAAGGACCTCCTACACCAAACTTCAGACCCTGACCTCCCATTAGTATCCTTCCTTATCTACACATTTTAGGACAACTGAGATTCTTTATGTGGTGTTCAAAGGATCTAGAGTCAACATTCTTCCCTGGCAGTCTTTTCCTCCTTCTCCTCTTCCTCCTCCTCCTCCTTCTTTTTACATTTTTAAAAAATATTTATTTATTATGTACACAACATTCTTTCTGTGTATATGTCTGCAGGCCAGAAGAGGGCACCAGACCCCATTACAGATGGT
>LOEQ01005592.1:41564-51882 GCA_001685075.1 Bramus lutescens
GACCTTTTGAAGAGCAGGCAATGCTCTTAACCACTGAGCCATCTCTCCAGCCCCTACATTTTTTTATTTTTAAAAATTTACTTTTCATTTTATATACTAACCCCAGTTCCCCCTCCCTCCCCTGCTCCCACCCCCTTTCCCCCTTTCCCATCCCTCATCCACTCGTTAGAGGAGGTAAGGCCTTCCTTGGGGAGTCAACAAGGTTTAGGATACCAACTTGAGGCAGGACCAAGCCCCTTGCCCCTCCCCCATATCAAGACTGAGCAAGATATCTCACCATCCGTAATGAGCTCCAAAAACCCAGTTCATGCATCTACAATAGGTCCTGGTGCAACTGCCACTCACCCCCCAACAGATCAAACCATACAACTGTCACCCACATGCAATTTTCCCAGCTGTCAGTCTAGAATCCTTGAGCTCCCACTAGCTCAGGTCAGCTGTCTCTGTGGTTTTCCCATCATGCTCTTTAGCCCCCACGTTCATATGATCCCTCCTTCCTCTCTTTAACTGAACTCTAGGAGCTCAGCCCAGTGTTTGGCTGTGGGGCACTGCATCTGCTTCCATCAGTTACTGGATGTAGGTTCTCTGATGACAATTAGGATAGTCACTAATATGATTAAAGTGTAAGGCCCTTTCAGACACCCTCTCCACTATTGCTAGGAGTCTTAGCTAGGGTCATCCTTGTGAATTCCTGAGAATTTCTCTAACATTCGGTTTCTCCCTAACCCCATAAAGGCCCCTCTATTAAGGTATCTCTTTCATTGCTCTCCCTCTCCACTCTTCCCCCAACTCAGTCTTCTTGATCCTTTGTGTTCCCATTCCTTCATCCTCTCCCTTCTATTCCGTCCCAGTTTACCCAGGAGATCTTAAATATTTTCCTTCCTGGGCCCCTCCCTGTGTGTCCCTCTTAGAGTCCCCCTTTTGACTTAGCTTCCCTGGGATTGTGAATTGCAGCTTGGTTATCCTTTGCTTTACATCTAATATCCACTTAAGAGTGAATACATACTATGTTTGTCTTTCTGTGCCTGGGTTACCTCATGAAGGATTTTTTTTTTAGTTCTGTCCATTTGCCTGCAAATTTCAAGATTTTTTAAACCACATATTCCATGTGTAAATGTATCAATTTTCTTTATCCATTCTTTGATTGATGGGAATCTAGGTTGTTTCCAGATTCTGGCTATTGCAAATAATGCTGCTATAAGCACTTTTGAACAAATGTCCTTGTGGCATGATTGTACATCCTTTGGGTATATGCCTAAGAGTGGTATTGCTGGGTCTTGATGTAGATTGATTCCCAGTTTTCTGAGAAACCATCTTACTGATTTCCAAAGTGGCTGTACAAGTTTGCACTCCCACCAGCAATGGAGAAGTGTTCCCCTTACTCCACATTCTCTCCAACATAAGCTGTCATCAGTGTTTTTTTTTTATTTTAGCTATTCTGACAGGTGTTAGATGGTATCTCAGAGTCATTTTGATTTACATTTTCCTGATGACTAAGGATGCTGAGCAATTTCTTAAATGTCTTTCAGCCATTTGAGTTTCTTCTGTTGAGAATTCTGTCTAGCTCTGTACCCCATTTTTAAATTGGATTACTTGGTATTTTGGTGTCTAGTATCTTGAGTTCTTTATATATATTGGAGATCAGCCCTTTGTCAAATGTGGGGTTGGTGAAGATCTTTTCCTATTCAGTAGGCTGTCATTTTGTCTTATTGACAAAATAAAAAGCCTTACATAAGCTTTTCAGTTTCAGAAGGTTCCATTTATTGATTGTTGCTCTCAGAGTCTGTGCTACTGGTATTATATTTAGGAAGTGGTCTCCTGTGTCAATGTTTTCAAGGCTACATCCCACTTTCTCTTCTATGAGGTTCAGTGTGTTTGGATTTTTGTTGAGGCCTTTGATCCACTTGGACTTGAGCTTTGCACATGGGGATAGATTTGGATCAATTTGCAATCTTCTTCATGTTGACATCCAGTCTCCCTGGAAGTCTTTTGAAGGGATCTCCAAATCCACTTTAACATTTGCCTTTGAGCATCTGTCAACTCAATTTCCATTACTGTGACAAAATTTCGGAGATCATCTACTTACTAGGAGGAAAGGTTTGTTTTGACTCATGGTTTCAAAAGGATTCAGTCCAGGGTCCCATGGGCCTTGTTGCTTTGCACACAAAACATTGTAGAAGGAGCATGGGCAGAGGCCACCACATCTATAAACAGAAAGAGCAAGACCAGAAGGGGCAATGTCCTGATACCCTTCCAGGGCCTGTTCCCAGTAGCCTGACTTTCCCCCCCCATTCCTTACTTACTAACAATTGCATCATCCCTAACATCAATGGTCAACACATGGACTTTGGGGATACATTCAAGATTCAGACTGTAGCAGGTTACACAATCTTGGTTACACATGTCCCCAAATTTGAAATTCCCCATTTACTTATTCTGAAGAAGCCTGTCTGTTCTACCTGCACTGCTGTAACTTGGATACCAAATGATAGGCTCATGCCCCTCTATCAAGAGTGGGTCTCTGACTGCCTCCTGGCATCAACAATGTTCCCACCACCACCAAATTCCCCTATCTTAGCCAGGGTCCTCACCTTCTAGTTCCACCTCACCGTGTTTTTTTTTTTTTGCCTGCAGTTTGGTTCAGGCAATGAAGGCAGAGTCCTCTCTTGTTCAGCCTCTCAAGCTACCAAGTGATCACCCTTGAGCATCCTACACCTTTTTTTTTTTTTACCGTTGCTCACAGCCACCTCAGAGCTTCAACCTCCTTCCATGACTCCATCCTTCAAAAGAGCCAAGGTTATGTTAGTCAAAGATCTTCGTCTTTGTTTTGGACACTATTGTTCTTTTGTCCAATGCATTAGTCTTCTGGAAATTTTGAGTCCCTGATTTTGTGTCTCTTAGTTTCTAACATTTGGGGGGGAGTAAAAGAACCTACTCTTTCACATTTATATTCGAACCAGGGTATGGGGGTGAGCATGTTGTCCATTATCTGCCTCGATAGTGCACCTACATCATACTATTCTTTCCTGCCTGCTGTTCCCTGAGCTGGAAATGGTGTTTTTAATCTTCTCCTTATCAACTCAAATCCCATCACAGGAGAGAGTCACCTAGGACATCTTCCCAAGTTTTTACAAGTGATTTCAACCTCTTGACATTACATTACTTTTATATACTATATATGCCAGTTTTTTTTTAGAACTTTTTGACCCATCACATATAATTAACTTTAACTATTTGTATACATAGGCAATTGTTTTTCTGTCATATTCTATGTCTCTTGAGGAAAAAAAGAACGCACAACGCTGATCTAGCTCAGACAGGGATATTCAATAAATGTTTGTTGAATTGAAACCCTGGACTGCCCACCTTTTGGCTTGGGAGAGCAGCAGGAATTTTGAACGGCTACCTCTCAGAGGCTGCATGGCAGTCTAATGTCATAAGAATGAGATGCTATAGTTTTGCATGTACAATCCAGCCCAGTGTCTTTTGTCTCATCTCATTCCTGTTATTTGAAGCAAAATTCAGGAGTGCTATGTCCTCTTTGAAAATATACACTTTTCTCTCTACACCAGAGAGAAGAAGCAGAGCTTCCTTCGAGAGGAAAAAAGAACTGCAAGCTGCAATAGTGTTTTCTTCCCTCCCTCCCTCTCTGTCTCTTCTCTGCCTCCCTCCCAATCACAGAAATATGGAGAAACAAGACAGCATCCAAAGACACAGCATTCTAAGTGCTATCCTGATTTGTCCTTATCTGCAATATATATGCAAGCCAGGCCCAGTTGATAAACACAGACAGTCCACCTGACTTCACAAAACAAACAAATAAATATCCAGGCAGATGCTGATTTCCCTGTGGAAATTTACAGGGGAGTTAAGTTATGGAATGTACACAGACCTGCAATTGTCATGCAAAATGGCTTGGCCAGGATTTCAGCGTCTACACGTGGGCTGAGTAAACCAGTTCAAATTAGGAGACCTGTGACTTTGGCTGGATATTTGAATGGAAGCAACTGGAAAGTTAGAGCACAGAGGCATTTTCCTTTTAACACATCCTTTCTTTTATCAGTGACCGTGGCTGATTGCTTTTACTTTAATTGAGTCATCCACGGGCCTCCATGATCATGATTTCTAAGGATGCTCTGATCTAGAGAGGACACTGCCAAACTCGTCAAGGCCTTGCTGAGAGACCAGACAAATAGATCGTCTGGGAAGTGCCTCTAGGAGTAACACAGATATTAACAAGCACATTTAATTTTGGCATTGTATCATTAACAGCACACTGCTTTTGTGTGGGTGACTCACCAGAGAGAACTATGATAAAATTAGTCAGCGTAATTTTGGCATTGTATCATTAATAATAAGGCTTTAAAATTTTTGTACCCAAGTCCTGAACCATGATTTTATTACTAACAGAATCTATCTAAATGTACAAATTTTTTTAGATGTGACCAGAGTAACAATATTATTTTCTCTTTATTATAATTCTTTAGGTTAAAAGTAGTTATTTTCTTCCCATTATGCAAATAGAAAATTTTTCTAACAAATATATACTTCACTTATTCTACAAGTCCGCAGTTAGGATAAAAGGAAAAAGGAACTTAGGATGTAAAGATGTGGGAATATGTGATGGTGTCTCCTTAAGGAGGTAGTTTTTGTTTGGGTCAGAGTTTGAACCAGCACTCAGTGCTTGATCCATAGCGCCTCTCAGAGAGTCACTAGCCACCTGATGACAGCATCTTCCTCACAGTTGTAGCCACCCCCACATTGTTATAGTTTAGAGCGACCTTTCAGTAGGGAGGGCTTGCTAGCTCTCCACCTCTGACTTTTTATTTGGCCAGAGGACCCTTACTCTCCTCATTCCATAAACCTAAAGGTATTTAAAAAGGAATATTTATGGTTGGGTGTGGAGGTATCTTTAATCCAAATATGCAGAAGATAGATGCAGGCAGATCTTTATGTGTTTAAACCTGGTCTACATAGTGAGTTTCATGCCATCAAAGGATATAAAGTCAGACCCTATCTAAAAACTGAAATATAACAAGATGGAGTGTTTCATATACAAAACACTTGTTTGACATTTGCTAATATAAAGTTTAAAAGCCCAACTCTTTATAGACAAGATTTAATTTTCATTCATTCCCCCTTTCATTGAGAAATGAAAATATTGACAACCCAAATGTACATCAAGACATAAGATGTACTTTTTTGCATGCAAGAGAATATTAATTCATATTAGCTTGCCTGACTTTAGACTTGAAAACTATAAAAATGCAAATACAAATTTACTAGAAATAACTTTACACTCTACTAATTTCTAGGTTTCTATTGTAGGTGATGGAATACATGGAGAGATGTCCCATCCGGGTGCAGACACTGGAGGACACTCAGGAGAACTGATTAGACAAGTCTCAGAACATTTGTAGGGAACTTTTTGCCACTTTATTTGTATTTCACTAACTCTAAAGAGATTTAGAGAGATTTTCAAGGCCACAGTGAATGCTGTGTGGCCAGAAAGAGGATCTCTAAGTAGAGAAAGTCAAACAAGTTAAACCAATCTGCTGCCATCCAACTCTCCTGAGTCTGCCAGCAAGTACGATGTGATGAAGGTTAGCTGTAAGTTATTCTGAAAATGAGTCTCAGAGCAAACCCTCTCGTGCAGACTCTCACTGCCATAATTAACAAGTGGTCAAGGGACAGCTCCACCCCTTTCCTTTGGGTTTGTCTCAGCATCCTTCATCACTGTCTTTTTAGGTGTTTCTACCTGTGGACAACCTTCAAGGTCACTACAGTGTGGGCAAGGAGACTTTAATTACACAGAGAGGCAAGCCCAGGCTCTAGGTATTCTCTTATCAATGATTGGTACTAACTTGACCTGGATACCACTACTAACACCAGGGAGACATGAAATAACACCATGAGAGGTCTGTGTACCATTCATGGTGGGCAGAGGATCTTTCCATTTCTCCAAGTCTTGAACATCATGATGCGGCATCACCCTCTTCCTCTTAGTGTGTTCCTGAGTGAGCCACTGGCTTGCCTTCCCCTCCTTGAGAACTCCTCTTGTCCAGGAGGGGCAACTGCTGGGTTTCAAAGGGCAATGTATGCTCTGAGATGGTGCTTAACCTCGGTCTTAGTTTGTTTTCTGTTGCTGTGATAAACACCATGACCAACAGCAATGAGGAGGAGTTTTGTTTGACTTATATATCTAGGCAATAATCTATCACCAAGAAAAGTCAGGGCAAGAACTCATGCCAGAAGCAAAATCACAGAATAACACTGCTTACAGGTTTGCTCTCTGGTTCAGGTTCAGCAAACTTCCTTGAAAAACCTAGACCCACCTGCCCAGAGATGGTATTGCCCACAGTGGACTGAGCCCTGTATTACAATTAACAATCAATAAATGGCCCACAGACATGCCTATAGGACATTCTAATCAAGACAATCTTTCAGCTGAAACTTCCCACAAATTATTCTGGGATATGTCAAGATAATACCTGGAACCAACTAGGAAAACCTTTGACCCTTTATGCAGCCATATTGTCCAGACTGAAACAGTCCCTTGGACTCCTTAGGGCATTGGTTCCAAGCCTCCTTCCACAAGGATCCCCAGATCACACTAATCCATGAAGACTTGAGCCTCTTGTACAAAATAGAAGAGTGTTTGTATTACTCTATGCACAACTTCCTATGAAATTTGAGTGATGTCTAGATAATTTATAATCCCTAATGCAATGTAAGCTTGGTATAAATAGTTACCTCTATCATTTAGAGAAAAAGCTTTCACATTGCTGTTGGCATTATTGCCTCTCAGAGTCTTCCTAGGTTCAGTTTAGATGAGACTTCTACTGAGCAGCTCCCATCTTTTGTTGATTAAATCTGTGACTGTGGTGGCTAGGAATATAGAAAGTCAACTCAACAATTAGCCTTTCACCAAAATTGTGTCCTGCATAGCTGTGGCAAACATTGAGTTAGTATCTATGGAATGTATCAATTGCTTTTGTGTGACCATGATCAAAACACTGCACAGCAACCATTTCAGGAAGGAGAGATTTATTTTGGCTCGTGGGTTTAGAGTATTTCAGTCCATCGTGGAGGGGAAGGTATTTCAGGTTAGCTCAGCTCACAGCGATGGGAGAATGTGACGGAGGTTGTTCACTTCACTTGTAGACCAGGAAACAGAGGTGAGAAGCCACAACCAGAGGCTAGGAATAACGTTTAGACAAGATTGGTTATGTTTAGGATGGTATAGTCATACGTGTGGTAATAATTTCCAAAGCCCTGAACCCAGTGACCTACTTCTGCAAGCTATGTATGACCCATCTCTCAGATGTCCCACAGTCTCCCCAAAATGTTATATATTGAGGAATAAGTGTTCAAAATGGGAATTTTTAGAGGACACTTCAGATTTAAGGCATGACACGGACCATTTCTTCCCTTCAATGGCAGGATTGGCTTCAGTCAGCCTCTGCTAAAACTTTTCATAAGTTGATAATGCACAGCTTTGGGATGGATGTAGCTTAGTGGTAGAGTACTTGCCTAGTATGCTGGAGGGCCTGGGTTCAATCCTAGTATCAAAGCAAACCAACTAAACATAGCTTGATTTTAAGAGACTTTATGTTTAATTAATTAAGGAGAAACCTTATTTTTTTATGTACACTTAATTCGTCAAGAATGAACTCATGGCAAACAGCACTACAATTCATGACTGGATGAAGTTAATTTAAAATGCATTGTTTTTTGTAAGGCAAATCCCAGATTTCTTAAACTCTGGAGACCTAGGTAGCAGCAGTTCATACCACCTTAGAGGCCACTAGAAACAATATCATCACTGTCAAAAAGCCCAAAGACACACAAACATAGCATTAAGTGGCCTGTGGAAAAGATCCCATTCACAGTGTGTGAGCTAGACAAGATGGCAGAGTGCAGCCTTGTCCAGCCTCAGCTGCAGACAGTCTCTGGGGCAATTCACTGTTTTGGAGATGTGATGCACATCTCTAAGTGACTTAGAGTTTTAATTTGGGGTTGAGAAAAGATCTTTGAGTTGAGGCTAGTTCACAGATATCTATTTGTGGATACTGACAAGGAGCTTCATTAGAATATTGACAGATGTCAGAACAAGAGGAAAACAGGATTGAAGAACAGGTATGGAGAAGAGGCAGGAACAGGGGATCATTATTTTGTCTAATTGCAAAGAACTCTTAAGAACCTAGCTTGCTAGTTAAAATGACCTCCAAAGAAACTATCTTAAAGCAAGAATGGTAGATGGTATTGGGAATTGACGGACTCTGCATAGATCTAGGAATTTGATCTGCCTGGGACAGTGAGGGACTGAAAAAAAGACAATCATTCACTCAGAAATCTGGGACTGGGTGGTCTGGGTTCTCCGATGCTTAAGCTGTAGTACCCAGGAAGTTCAGTGTTTATTATGTAAGTTTAACAGGGAGGAGTTACTGCATGCAGTTGAATCAAGGAAGTGGGAGTTTATAGTATATAAATGAGGAGACAGGTTTTGTCAATCTTGGTAAGAGCAGTCTTTGTAGGGAAGCAGTCTGAGGTTATAAACACCCAGGGATGAGAATGCTACAGTGGACATCGTCTGCACACACTGTTAATATTTGCACTAGGACCAGAGGAAGGCTTTGCCATTCCTCCGAGCTTCACCAAGGGAAGGATTTTCCACTCCCCTGGGGCTGAAGCATTGAGATCCTGGGCATGGTTGTGCCCATGTCAACAATACACATCCACTCAGGATCGCATTCACTTAGGGCTTCCTCTCGTCCCCTCAGGTAGTCACTGAGTATCTGCTGAGTAAAACAATAACTTTCCCCCCATTGATGAAAGACCTTATGCTACCTCATCAGGTTTGACAGGCACTTTACCACTGAGCTACACCTTCAAGCCAAAATAATAACTTTGAAATTTGTTTTTTAGTCTGTTAAACATACAGACCCTTTAAGAAGGAAATAGTCCAGCAGTATGAGAGATGCATGCCTGCAATTCTAGCACCCAGCAGGCTGAGGCAGAGAGTCACAAGTTTAAGAGCAGCCTAGACTACATGCTAAGAGGCTGCACGCATGTGTGTGTGCACGAATATGTGTGTATGCATGTGTGTATATATGCATATATACATATATATGTGTCTATAAACACATACATATATATAAAGAATACTATCTGACACAATGTAGGAAGAATCTATCCCATTTGACTCTATTTACAGACATAGCAATTTCTGATTAATTAGGATATTTGCCTTATCCCTGATATCCTGGTATAATTACAGTTTATAAAACAATTGTTTTATAAAAGATGATATTTGTGTATAGATTTTACTTAAATTATCTTGGGCAGTTTTCCACTTTAGCAAACACAGAGGTATTTTGTTGTTTTCAGCAAATAGTTTATCTCAACAATTCTCTTTGAAGTATGTATCTGGTGCTTTCTCTTTGCACATTTTGATGAAACCATGGTGGTTATTCTTAAACAGACCTTTGCAAAGCTATGTATTTTCTATGGAATAAATATGCATGTGTGCATGCACACACACACACAGAATTATTAGGTAATAAAAAGATGCACTTGCATACAGTTTATCATTAAACTATCAGAAAAGTTATTTCATCTTATAAAACATGTCATTGAATTGTACTTGTTGCTTCCTGGGAGGCAGTTGCTTTAGGAACCCCAGATTTCTATGCCACTGTAAGGCAGAGAAATCTGCCTTTGACCTCCTGAGTCTTGCCTGTGTTACGTTGCCAAGGACCAACATCTCAGGGAGCAGGGGTTTCCCACACAACCCCACTGGGCCTTATCAGCTGTGTTCACTATAGTTCAAGTCCTAGGGAAGAATATTTTCAGAACAGCTGTTCATGGCAAGGATGGAGGAATCCAATTAGTACTGCAATCAGGGCCCAGAGGACTGATTTGAGTTAATGAAATGCAGAGGAGGCTGGGGTCAGATGTACTGGGCATGTGCTTGACCCTTCTGTTCCTGGTTGCCTCATCTATAGTGCTGAAATGATGATAGCCTCTTTCTAGATTACTGGGAGGAGTGACATATTTGTGGATGATTAGAAGTATCAAGCACTCAGCCTGTGGGAAGCATTGCTTCTTCGTATTCTGAAGGAAATAATGCCATTTGCTTTTGACAGTAGAAGCATTTCAAAGGCAACTTGGCTTTGCCTCTTGATCATTAAGGGCTCACATTGAGGCTCACAGCCTTACAGGTTTTGGAAACTAAGTCCAGCCCCAGTGATAACTGAGCCTGAGGAAAAACCTTTGATTTCCTGCTGGCTTCTCTCTCTCTCTCTCTCTCTCTCTC
>LOEQ01005592.1:61114-74310 GCA_001685075.1 Bramus lutescens
TTAAGACCCATGAAAATTCAATTCTAACGCTCACTGGAAACTGTTTACCAACAGAGCCATAGGGTCATGTTGCTGCAACCAAGTACCACAGGCAGACAACTTCTAAACATGTAGGCCTCCTTTCCTACAGTTTTGAAAGCTGTGAAATCCAAGATTAAGCTGCTAGACTGTGGGGAGCATCCTGAGCTGGGAGTGGCCACCTCCTTGTTGTGTCCTCACATGATGGAGAGAAAAGCTTAGGTCTCTCTCCCTCTTCTTTAAAGGCAACTCATTCTATCACAAGGGCCTGTTGTGGTATCATCAAAACTAGGTACCTTCCCAAAGGCCCTTTCTCCTAATATTGTCACTCAGGGGTAGGCCTTCACCACATGTATGTGGGAATCACACAGACACTCAATCCATGTATACTACACACTGAGGGCATAGCATTATGCTAAAAATGACAATAAAATATAACAAATTATTAAGCATTCGCCTAGATTTGAAAATTATATTTATAAAAGGAGAACTATTATCAAACTTTTAGAATGGCTTCTATCTTAAGTTCTTAATTTTTTTTACTGTCCATCTCAGCACCTCAAAACAAGATACTTGATCTATTTAGTTCATTTTTTGTTATTGGATTATGCTGGGAGAGAGCCCAGGGACTCCCAGGGACTCACTCAAGCTTCATAAATATTCTGCCACTCACACATATCCTCAGCTCAGGGTGTGACTTGCCAATTATCTTGAAATTATCTCTGTAGGGTAATCTGCTCAGAATAATCATGGATGGTCTACTTTAGTTTCTTACCTCACTGATTCTGAATACTTGTTTCCCCAGCAATGTTGTGCATGGGCTCAAAAGGCTAAGACTTATCAAAGTAAGAAGCCAGGAAACAAATGTTTGGACATTTCTCCTGATGTTACAACCAAGTGAAGAACTGGGAGGACAAAGAGGGAAAGTTCAAAGACTCGAAGGGTGTTGGGACCATGAACTTATTCAGCTCAGTCATATATAAAGAAGATCACAGACACCCAGGGATCAGGTGACCAGAGCAAATGACTAACGCCGTATCTACAGGGAAGAGCTGGATGCCTGGGCTCCTGGCCTCTTGTCTACCGCTCTGCTTTGTGAGTCCCAGGGCCACAGGGACAAGAAGTGTTTCTCCTGCTCACGGAAGGCTGGGTGAAACACAGATTTAAATTTTTGCATCTAAGTGAATGCAGGAAGTGTTTTTTTTTTTATTTTTCAGCTGTGTTCCTTACTGTCTGCCTTGGTCTTGCGCCTCATTTTCTACTTTCGTGACTATGGTTCCCATCCCTGCCTTGTCATTGATGATTGACATTTGGAGGTGGCTGGAAAGTTAGGCATCCCATTCTGTGGAGGGGACTTCTAAGGGACTTGGAATACATTGTGAAAAATCTAAGATTTTGAACATGATTAACCCAGGAAAGAGAGTTTCAGTCAGCTCAGATACTTGCTCTCAGTTCTTCAAACCGTGTGATGACCTCCCAAGTTGTAAGTCGACTCTGGATTTACCTCCAGGGGCCTGGCTTGGGTTTGCTTTTGCTTTGCTTTATGTAGCATTAACTATTTATTTTACAAGTGGAGCAGTGCCTTCTAGAATTCTCTCTCCTCAGGACAAGACGGTTGCTGTGCCATTTCTTGGATTTACGGACACACGTGTTGCATTAGCAGACTACGGAATTCCTTTGGTGTTACTGAATTGTTCTAACAGTCGAATTGCTTGGTGAGTCTAATCTACCTTAGTTAGACACAGCCTGTGATTGCACCTTATCCAGAATCTCCCCGTTTCCTCTGGCTCCAGTAGATTGTTACAAACTCAAGGTCACACAGACGTCCCTGGTTGCAGCAGGTGGGTTACAAATAAACATAAAACAGGACTGTGGACAGGGGGTTGTAGGGAAGAAGGAGCACTGACAAGGGTGTTAGGGAAGGGGGAGGGGAGCACTGACAAGGGTGTTAGGGAAGGGGGAGGGGAGCACTGACAAGGGTGTTAGGGAAGGGGGAGGGGAGCACTGACAAGGGTGTTAGGGAGGTTAGGGAAGGGGGAGGTGAAGGTAATCAGAATGCATTGTACACAGATATGAAATTGTCAAAGAACAGATTTAATACAAGTAATAGAAAGAAGGAAAGATCCATGACCTTTAATGAAGCAGCTGGCATTGGAGTTAAAAGAAGGCTTTTCTTAAGTTTGTTAGAACATTAGTCCAGTTTTTACCTGAGACAAATCTAGGGATATTAATGAAGACAATATCCGTGTATGATTGTGTGTATACATAAGTGTTGTGTGCTGTGTTTGTGTGCACACATGTACAGATTTAGATAGTTAAATTTTTGAATAAAATGCATACAACTTATAGGCATATATGTATATGTGTGTGTATGTTGTATGTGTGTGGAAGTGTGTGTATGCACTGACTTTGCAGATTTATCTGCAGGTAAATTGGAAGAAAAATTTAAGTCTTTAGTGCGAGCCCTCTACTCCAAAAGGTAAACCTGACTTAGCATTTCACAGAGCAGTAACCTAACACCAGCTCATCTCCAATCACAATGTGATGCAAATCTGAATGCTCCCTTTTGTGTGTTCTTTGACCTCTACTCCCAAGGCCAGAGCCTCTGACTGATGTCATCATTTTTTTTTCTAGTTGCTTCTCACCCAGAAGGAATCCTGTTGTTTACAACAACCCACCTCCCTAGAAGTGAATTTGTGTCACTTACACAGTGAAGGAGAGTACGGCTAGGAAAATGGGGCTGAAGTAGGAAGCAGGTGGTGGGAGAGCAGACGGTAGAGTGAAAATTTCACCAAGAAGCTCAGCAGGTTTCCACATCCTTTTACAGTTCTGTGCATCTATAATTTCTATCTCTATTGTAAATGTACCTGTCTCCATGATACACTTCATTCATATGTTAAATAGTTTAGTGCACAGAAGAAACCAAGTACTTTTTAGGTGTGTCTCTTCAAGGTGCCCTCTTGGTCATTCTCAGGCATTAACATCCTTGGACATTTACACATGTGTTTATACATCTGGATGCAAATATGCACATGCATAGAAATGTCTATTAGTATATATATATATACATATATATATACAAGAGAGAGAGAATAGGTGTAGTATGTTAGCATTCTGCTACTGTAACAAATACATGAGACAAATCAACTTGCTGAAAAGAAAAGGTTAGTTGGCTCACAGCATTGGAAAGCTCCAGTGCACAGTAGGTTGATCTTATCTCCCTTGAGCCTGTGATGAGGCAGTAAATACATCATGATGGGAGAGCAGTGTGGCTAAAGCTGCTCATTTTGTGGCAACCAAGAAGCAAAGAATGAGACTAAAAGAGACCAAGGTGCCAACATCTCCTTAAGACTGTACCCCTAAGACCCAAAGAACTCTCACTAGGCACCACCCCTGAAATACTCTACAACCTCCTAACAGCATCTTCCTGAGGATGAAACCCTTGAGAACATCTCAGATCCAAACCACTGTACCTGGATATATGCAAAGGACCAAGGTGGGGATTTGGTGCTGACTTGAACCTTAGGAATTCCCAGTCACAACAGAAATTTCATCCCTTCTTGATTAATTCCTGGTGTGGTCTCTACCATATGGCAAGCAGCAGGAAGGCAGCTGAACCATTAGGGCTGGTTAAACATCTGGCCCCACCTCAGAGAGCACATCTTTCTGGTAGAAAGAGAAGTGTAGAGGAACGGTTGGTTTCCTGCCCTATAATGTGTGTTGTTAAAGAAGCAAGATAGGAAGTGACAGAAAACAGTGATGGCTTTGGCTTAGAGTTACCACTGGGGACTGCTGAGTGTGTGGTATTTATTGGATGGAGGCTTCAGAGAGAAGTAGGCCTTGCTCTAGCAGGTGAAAGTCAAGACATAAGGTGGAGGTGCAAAGACAAGGAGGCCAAAAGACATGTGGCACTGAGAAATAGCAGTGACTTGGTGCCATTGGTGTGCACAGAGGAGATCAGTAGGAAAGAAGAGGCCCAGATGGGAGCATGTCCTCACACCCTGTGGTAAAGAGCTCAGGCACTTTTTCAAGAAGAAAACAAGAACAAGCTGTCTGTTGCCTCAAGCCGGGAGAGGCAATGAGAGGTCAGTCAAGCACTCAGAATGATAAGCAGTGGCCTTGTGAGGCTGACAAAGGGGGAGAGCAAAATGAGTGTGTCTGCCCACACACTGGACACCTGGACAATGACTAGGAAGGGAAGAATAGGTGTGAGATGTTTAAAAATGGTTAAGATACGTTAATAGAGCTAGGCGGTGGTGGCACACGCCTTTATCCCAGCTCTTGGGAGGCAGAGGCAGACGGATCTCTGTGAGTTTGAGGCCAGCCTGGTCTAAAATGTGAGCTCCAGGAGAACCAATGTGGTAACACAGAGAAACCCTGTCTTGAGAAACAAAACAAAACAAGAAAAGGTATGTTGATAGGGAAGGGAGATTATCAAAGTCACTCTTTGTGATGGTTGTTTTTGACATCAACTTGCCACAAATTAGAATCACCTGAGTAGGGATCCCCACCCAAAGAATTGTCCTGATTACCTTAATTGATGTGGTAAGTGGCAAGTCCTATCCTGAGTGTGGGAGACATCTTCTTGCAGCATCCCAGAAATGAAAAGAGGGTGTGGTAGGAGACCAATTGCTATCTTCACTCCTCTGGCCTTCCGTTATGCAAATGAGCTGATTCACTCTGGTTCTGCTGCTGCTGAGTTCTCCACGGCTCCCAACATCCTGGTTTCCAGCTCCCATTGTTGACTAAGCACCATCAGCTCTCCAGAAACCTTCAAGGATTCCAGTGTCTGATTGAGCCTGCTGAAGCTCCCAGCCTTGCCAGCTGATCAGCTACAGGGTTGTCAGTTTCCACAGTGAAAGACTGTGGTGGGGTTACCACAGCTGCTGAGACCCCAACCTCAAGATGGGGCCACTACCAAGTTCCAAGTCTCTTACTTTCCCAACCCCTTCGGTTTATTAGTGATGGTTCAAAAGCTGAGAGGGAACCCAGAGCTGATGGGGCTCTCAGACAAGGGTTTAGAGGCATAGGATATGTACCCTGGTGAAAACACTCAAATTTTGGTAAATATTACAAATATTTGTTGAAAAACATAGAACTTAATCTATAATCAAAAACCTCTGCAATAATAACATGTATTTTGAAATATAAGTTTGCTAAAATAACATTTGTGACACATATGCACACACATACACACACAAGAAGGAGGACTAGCTGAAAACTATATGTACTATGTCTATTTATATTCCCCTATTTATCTTTCTTTACATAGTTATGTGTATCTGAATGTGTGTGTGCCATACATACTTGTGAGTCTGCATCAAGTTGTGCCCCGTTAAATGCAGTCTTCTCTAGTTATCTTGTCCCCCTACAGAGCAGTAGTTTGTGACTTGAGGCACAAAGCCAATGGGGCACAAGCTTTTTCGAAACCCTTTGAAACTATAAATCTGTTTTGTGAACATGGCCATATTTAGAGGGTGTCTACAGAGATAGTTCATAACCTTTTTTTTTAAACTTCTCGAAGGCACTGTAAAAGAAATTTAAAAAATGTTTTAAAAATGCTGTCTTAAATTACCTTGCTCAATCCACAATATGATGTGTGAGAGAAATTTCAGTCCCTCTGAATATGGGGATATTTGTTCAAAAGTTGAAAACAATCACCTTAACCAGGGGTCCCTTCTTTAAACCTGAGAAACTTGTGCCCCCAGACAGCATTTTAAAAGAAAATATTAGGTAATATACTAAATTTTGATATGCTCAGATATGACCATTGGTTATACTCTTTGTTCTTGTGGTGTCAAATGTTACCAGTAATTCTGTAGCAAAGTTCAAATAGACTTCCTTTCAATAGTTATATCAATATTTCTATAGAACTATAATCTGCTTGCAATTGTATCTTTTTCTTCTACATGTCCAGGTAAGATATTTAAACATAACAGTTTAGGATTTTCTTTGTTGTTCTTGTTCTAAGTGGATCTGGATGCTCTAAAATTATGGTTTAGTTAGACAAGTTCCTGGAAGTGTGAGAAGTGTTGGGGAACTTCCGGCAAGGGTGCAGTACCCAGATCCAGCCACATGGGGAGCTGTTACATAATTGGGCCTGCCAGGGCAGTTGCCAGGGCAGAAAGTGAAACTCAGTGGTAAGAGATACAGCTTTCAATAGGGGACACCGACCGTCCATGGAGACTTAATGGGAAGAAAGCTAAGAAGAGCACTATTGAATGTCCCTTTCTGTCACTTTCCAGTATCCTGTTGATGATTCCTACTGTCTAAGCAGCACTGAAAGAGAAGGGAAGAGAACAGACGGCATACACAGTTAAGGACCAAGTGGGTGAGAAAAGGTGGGGCACATCTGGAGAGCCAAAGAAAAGCGTCCAGCGCAGATTTGCTTTTCTCGGGAGGTTAACTGTATGTATTTATGGGGTTCTCGCCTGTTTTTTTCATGAACTCTGGGGTCAAGCCCCATCATGACTGATCATTGGGAGTGGAGATGGGTGTGTCCTTCAGGTAGTAGATATCAATATGAAGGCAAAAGAAGCAATGTATTACGGCCAACACCTGCAAAAGACAAAGTGGAGACATAGCAGAAGTAGACAGGACGCATAGTCTCCGAACATAAAGAAGGTCTGTGAGCTGAGGAGAAAGGAAAGCTTGGAAGGAGAACTCTCAGATACACCACAGTAAGACACAAAGACCTTCACTGGAAGGTTAGCCATAGAGTGGCCATGATGGAAGGGAGTGCTCTAGACTTTAAGCCACTGTCTTACTCCATCATTATTCAAGCACCACCCATCAGGCTCAAAAGCAAATGCCCAGGCAAGTCAGTGGTGGTGTGTTAGTTAATTTTCTGTTAATTTGACACAGGCTAGAGTGATCAGTGATGAAGGAAACTCAGTTTAGAAAATGTCCCCACTAGATTTGCCCATGGAACTCAGTCTGTGGGGCATTTTCCACTCTGGGCTGGTAGTCTTGGGTAACAAAGCAGGTTGAATAAGCCAGTAAGCAGCACTCCTCCATGACCTCTGCATCAGCTCCTGCCTCCTGGTTCCTGAACTGTTTGAGTTCATGCTCTGACTCCCCTGCATGATTGCCTGTGATGTGGGACTGGGAGCTAACATACCCCTTTTCCTGCCCCAACTTGCTCTTTGTCATGGTGTTTTATTACACCCATAGAAACCTAAACCAAAGCAGAGGGTAAACAGCTAACCACAGCACTCTATTGTCTGGATAACCATACCTTTCTTGAAGGGTATCTGAGAGACACATCCCTGTGTCTGTCACAGACTTAATGCTACCTCAGAAGAAGGAGCTGGGGCAGAAAAGAAATCCCAGCGCTGCAGAAGGAACCATCTTGTGTCTCTGTCAGGGGGGCACTGCAGAGGGAAGAGAGGCAAGGCAGGAGGAAGTCTGTGACTTGATATCCTCTATTTGACTGCCGAGTCCTGGGTGGAGTGAGGTGGTAAGCTGAGAAAACCAAAACCTTGAAACTCTGGCTGGAGAGTACATCCAGGGTGGCCCTGACTTGACACAGGCCGGCCACGCATGAATGGCAGTGGCACAATGGCCCGACAAGGCTGAAATTAGGCCTGTGCCTCAGAGTCTTGTGTTGGCTGCCTTAGAGAAGTGGGTGGCTTCACAGCAAACACAGGCAGCAGCTGAAGGCTGGTGGCTTGCCAGGTGTGTTGGGGGAGGGGACGATCCCTCCAGCCTAGGGTTAGCTCCTTGACTAAAGGACAAATTGGTTTCATAGTCCAAACTCAGGGGATTCTGTGAAGAGAGAGGCAGGAGGAGGAGGAGCAGGAGGGAGGAAGGGAGAAAGAGAGAGAAGGAGGGAGGGAGGGAGGGAGGGAGGGAGGGAAGGAGGAAGATAAAGAGATAGACACAGAGACAGAGATACAGAAAGGGAAAGTGTCAAAAAGAGGGAAGAAAGAAAGGACAGAGGGAGGGAGGGAGGAGGGAGAGTTCTCTCGAACTCTCATTAGCTGTGATCACCTCCGTGAGACCCACTCAAGATTGGGTTCTTCATGGAGAATGGGGAGGGATTCGTGAGACCCCCCCACCCCTTCCTGGGTGTATATATAGACAGTTAATATGACTCAGGAAGGGAGACTTCTTGGTGGGTTAGCCACCCATAAATTGCCCATGTTCCTGCAAGTAATTCTAGTGAAACTCATTGGTTCACCAACCTGTGTTTGTGAGGAAGTTTCTTTGGTCTGTGCTCTCTCTGGAGTGAATAGATGTTTCCTTGTCTCCCCAGGAAAAGCTCACACACCAAATTGACACTCCCAGGCAGAAATAGGACTGTGGTTCTCTATGTTTACCTGAAATGTGGGGTTGTGGGAGTGGAAGATACTAAGTTATTGTTCAAAAACAAGGCTGAACTCTTTGGCCCCAACCTTGACCCTTGCTGTCAGCTCCGTAAAGACTGCTTATGAAACCACTGACAAAGCAAATACGGTTTCTTAGTTCTACTGGGGCATGAGAGAGTGCCACTACCAGGGCATGAGAGAGTGCCACCTCTATCATCCCAGTGGCGTGTGAGAATGAGGAGGTGATGGGCCTGAATTGGGGATTCATAGGCAAGCCTGGCAAGGTGGGATCACTTTGTGACTGTGCAGGATTTAGAGTCTATCAGCTTTAAGTTTATGACCTTGTAAAGACAGACTGTGTTTAATTTCTGACCATGACATTTAAAGCAAATCTTGGGAAGTGAGCCTCTGGTGGGTAGATGATAGCCTTGCTGTAGATGACCCAGTATTCTGGAAATAGCAGGTAAATTGCTTTTGCTTGATCTCAGTCTTGCTGAACGCAGAGACAGGAAACATGATGTTGTAAAATGCTGACAGACTCAAGTAGGATGGTGCTGGGCCCACTAACACCCAGGCCGACTGCTCAAAGGGAAAGGAGTTGTGAGAACAAACCATTTAATTTAGAAAATGAGGTGGGAACTTTCCTTTTGTGCTAACTAACACATCTTTGTATATTTTGCAAAAGGCTAAATTAAGAATGATATTGATAAAATTGTTAAAATTGATTCAACATACCAATTACATTTTAAAATTACTATTTGTTAAATATGAACTCAATTTTAACATGACATTCTAATTGCATAATTTTAGATAACTTTTACAGATCGTGTGTATTCCACATTTGTGTGCACTGTGTGTGGAGAGGAGCAGATAAGGCCATCAGAGAACAACTTTGTGAGTTAGTTTCTTAATCCACCTTTACACAGGTTTTAGAATCGAACTCAGATCACCAGACTTGCCTTTACCCACTCAGAATTTCACCATAATCCGAATTACATAGTTTTAATTTAGTACAGTTTTATTTTACTAGTACATGATAGTTGTATGAAATACCAAGTTTCATTATATTATTAAGCATCTTGATAGCATTTATTATTATTACCCTTTTTAGCTCCTTCCCGTGCCCTGATCCTCTTTTTCTGAAATAGTCCTTCATCTATCTTCATGGTTTTGTCTGTTCATTTTGACAAAAAAAAATCTAAATTGTAAGATCAGATATGTAGACACACACTTGTAATCCCAAGACACTGAAGAAAGGGGCAGGAGAAATCCTGCAAAGGAAAGGCCAGTCTGAACTGCATATTGAGGTCCAGCCAGCCTGAGCTATGCAGGTGACACCCTGCCTTAGACAAAACAAGAATGTAGAGTCTAGATTCTGCATATGAAAACACATGGTATTTGTCATTCAGATACTTCCTAGTTTGCTCAGCACAACGATGTCTGGTTCTATACATTTTTCTGAAAATAACATAATTTCATTTTATTTTATGACTGAATAATACCCCATTGTTTATATACACTTTCATTCTTCATTCATCTACTGATGGACATCTAGGATGAATCCATAACCTGACTGTTGTAGAAATATCACAATAACCATGGATGGGACCACGTCTTTTAACAGAAGCTCTTTCTTTTAGGATAGCTTTAGATTTAGAGAAAGCTTTCAAAAGTAGCATTGAGAATTCTCATACACTGCCTTATTGTGTTTCTCCTTTCTGTACCATCTTATAGTGCACCTATCATAATTAACACACCAATATTAATATATTGTTATTCAAACATTTATACTGGCACCTTAATAGACATTTCTTGGTGTTTCCCTAGTGTTCTTTTTCTGTCTGAGGATCTCTCCAAATGGTCACACATGGTTAGCAGTCATGGCTTTTCAAGTACCTCTGTTTCCCAGCCTTTTCTCACTTGTGTGTGTACACTCATATATTCACAGAGTCTTTAAGAGGAAGTTTGGTGTCCTGCTCTCTCACTATCCACTGAATTCCCTAGGGACACAGTCTTTTACTCAATTGGTAGCTATGCTAGTGGCCAGCAAGGCCCAGCAAGGCCCAGCTGTCTCCGCCTGCCCTGCTCTCTGTGCTGAGGTTACAGGCACTTGCATGGGTAAACAGTCACAGCTTTTTACTTGACTGCATTCCAAACTCAGGTTTTCACACTCAGCAATGTTTTTAGCCCCTGTACTAGTTAGAGTTACTGTTGTTGTGGAGAAACACCATGATCAAAGCAACTTGGGGAAGAAAGAGGTTATTTGGCTTATGCGTCATTACCGCTATTCATCACTGAAGGAAGTCAGCAGGAACTTGAACAAGTCAAGAACCTGGAGGCAGGAGCTGATGCAGAGTCCATGGAAGGGTACTGCTTATGGACTTGCTCAGTCTGCTTTCTTTTACAACCCAGGAACTCCATCCCAGGGGTGGCCCCACCCATAATGGGCTGCCCTCCCCATCAATCACTAAGAAAATGCCCCACAGGTTTACCAGCAGCTTGATTTTATGGAGGCATTTTCTCACTTGAGGCTCCCTCTTCTTCAATGACTCAAACTTGTGTTAACATCTACCTAACCTTTCTTTATTTCAGATGACCTTGATGTTTTTAAGGTGGGCCTGTACAGCGTTTTATCAAATGTCCCTTCTTGGATCTCTCTGACATTTTGCTTATGTTTACACTGGAGTTCTAGGCTTTTGGGAAGAAGACTATCAAACAATGTTTCACTGTATCATGTCAAAAGGAGGTTCTGTCATCACAATTAGCTTCCATCACTCTGAAGTGACTTCTTTCCCTTTCTATATTGTATTCTTTGGAAGGAAGTCAATACATACAGCCCACACATAAGGGAGTTATGTAAAGGCTTCTGTAGGAGAAACTTCTACATATCCCAAGGTATGGGATCTTTCTGCATAGAATATTAGTTTCTGCTACATCTATCATCTATCTATCTATCTATCTATCTATCTATCTATCTATCTATCATCTATCTACCATCATCTGTCTGTGTCTATCAATTATCCATGTATCTATTCCCATCATCATTATTATCATCTAGATAGCTATCATTTATCTATCTATCTATATATATCATATGGATGATATATATCATCATTTAGCTAGCTATCATTTACTTATCTATTATCTGTCAGTCATCTATCTCTTTATAATATATCTGAACCCACAGGCAATTATTTTATGTTCTAATCACCCCAGTTTTTGTACATGGGATCTATTTCAGTTTACCCATGAGTCTCCTGAACTTTCTTGCATCAGATCCTCTAAGAGAGCATTCTTGCTTCCTGGCACTGAATGTTATTCCAGACTCACCTTGCTACCATTCTCAGTCTGAGAATCAGCCACCCTCCCAGGAGCTCCAGTTCCTTGCTTTTGAGAATGATACTAGAAACCAAGACCAAGCTCTGCTTGTGCTTAAATTACTGTGTGTTTTTGCTTCTAGTGCAGTGGCTCTCAACCTGTGGGTCACGATCTCTCTTAGGGTTGAACAACCATTTCATAGGGATCATCTAAGACCATTGGAAACAGAGGTATTTACATTATGATTAATAACAGTAGCAAGATTACAACTATGAAGTAGCAACAGGAATAATTTTATGATCAAGGTCATCACCACATGTATTAAAGGGTCACAGCATCAGGAATGCTGAGGACCATTGTTCTAGTGGCATTTCATTTTTACATATAAATACTACATGTGTCACCATGTTAACCTGTGAAGCCACTTCTGTCCTTCCATAGCATTGTCATTTGGGCAGTCAAAGCAGTCAGCTACAGGGATGTTGATCTGAAAACACTCAGTAATGATAGTCGGCAGGACAAGAGTTAATGTAAACAGGAGTCTTCTATGTCATAGTTCCAAGGAATTAAAAAACAGTCACATTATATGTATATGTATATAAACACATATACACACACAAATATACATATACACACATACATACATATACACACATACATACATATATGCTTACATATAATTCCAAGAAATTTAAAAATGGTCACATTATGTACATATATATATGTATATGCATATATATGAAACAAATATTTTACTGCTTCTGGGTAAATCCTGAGTTTGGAGCAAGGTGAATTAGGAGCTTGGGGGATGAACACCCCATCTCCATGTGACGGATGAGTCCTCTGGGCCATGATGAATGGGCCTCTAAACTAAACATGTCAATACCTGAGGAGCGTGGGAAGGAGAATGCTCGTCACCTTCAACGAGGTTAAATGCTTTTTTTCTTAGACTTCTTGTGAAAACAGGCTCCCTAGTTACAGTTTGATCCCAAGACAAAGAAATAAAGGTCAGTGACTGAAAGCAGTTCTTTACCATCAAATTAAGATGTGACAAATTTGTCTAGTCTTCATTGACAATATTTTGCTTTTTCAACAAAACCAAGATTAAAGTGAGAGAGAAAACAAAGAAGAGAAAGACTGCACTGTCTAAGACCTCCCATCCCAGTTTCTGTTTGTTTTTATTTGCAGATTTAGATGCCATTCACAAATGACTTGAGTTTAATAGAATCATTCAGTAAAGATTTTCCCTCCTTTCTTTCCCTCCCTCCTTCCCTTCTTTCCTTGCCCCTTTTTTAGATAGAGTCTTGTTATATATCTCAGGTTGGCCTCTGTCTCATCATCCTTCTATTTCTGCCTCTTCAGTGCTACGAATACAGCTGATACCTCCATACTCAATGTAAAAAAATATTGGAAATCAAAATAATAGAATGCTTTTAGCAAAGAGAGCTAAGTCTGACTCCAGTGGAGAGTCAGATGTTATTAATGAGATATGATGGGCGTGGTCGACCGGTAAGTTAGAATTAACCAGACCAGCTCAATATAACAGATTTA
>LOEQ01005592.1:76757-90456 GCA_001685075.1 Bramus lutescens
GCTCAATATAACAGATTTAGTTTAATAATTGAAAAACGGTGAACTCACATGACCTCCAGCGCACACAGGGAAGAAGAGGGCCGGGCACACCTGGATGTCCAAGTTTATCTTCCCTGGCCCCAGGAGGCCACGCCCTAGCCAAATGTGATTGGCTGAACTTCCCCATCAGAGATATTAAGTGGATATTAGGAAGTAGAGCATGGGCTGTTGAAACAGTTCACTGGGTGAAGGCACTTGAGCTAAACTTGTGGACCTTGTTCAATCCCCAGGAGCCTCCTAGTAAAAGGAGAAAGGAGGCTTGAAAGCTTTCTTCTGACCCCCACGAGTTTGCCATAGTGTTCATGCATGCAAATGCATGCACGTGCACGCACGCACACACACACACACACACACACACAAACATACCTCCCCTTAACATTTTTAAATACCTGTAATATTAAAAAGATTTAAAGGAAGTATGCTGTAGTCAGAACTATGGAAACAAATGGTTGTGTGCATGTGCAGTCCTTTCATTGTTTATAATTCAGTTACACAGCAGAGATTCACCCCAGACACTTGACAGTCTTTGAAGGTCTGAAGGGAGCAACATGCAAAGGTGGTCCGGAAAATTTCCTGTATTCATGGTCGTGTGGCCTGTCTGTGAGCTTCACTGTCCACAGATAAGGACACATTGAGGTGGTGTGTAAACCTGAGATAATCTTAGCTATCCATGTTGGATGTTTCTGTTCAGTCATTCACATTATTACCACCTGGAGATGAGAGAGGCCCCACCAGCACACCTGTAACCGTCATAACTATGGCTAAAATATCTCTAACTCCCATAAGACCTGGCAAGATGGTTTTGTACGGTTTCTACCAAACTCGAGAGTGTTTACAATAAAAATGCTCATCTGAGTTTGACTTAACTTCTTGGCACACAAGACGCAGTTGAATAGCTGGGAGACTATAACATAGGTTCCTGATAGAATGTTAGCAAGTAAGCTTTGTGTCTCCTTAGAAGACAGTACTCAGTATGGAATCTGTGCAGGAATGAATGAAGAATACAAAAATGAATGAATGCATGGGGTGACAAGATCCAAAGAGATTAAATGACTTCTCCAAGGTTATAGAAAACAAAAGCCAGCATTTGTTAAGTCATACTGTTAGACAAGGCTGAAACTAGTCATTCTTTCCTATCCCTGAGCTACAGGTTATGGAAACCATTAATGCAAGTTAGCTATGTATTCAGTAATGTTGGTTCCCAAAAGGCAACCGAACAAGTAAGTTATTTATTAAGTCTCATAGCTTTCTCTACAAGATCAATTTCAAGCCTCTGCCTTGTTATATCTATGAATCCAACCCTACCATACAATCTGTGCGACCTATATCAGTTATCTGTAGGCCAAAAGCACATTGAGAATCATTCATCTCAGATCCTAGGGCACCACTGATTTTATTTTCATCTTTAGACACAGGTAATAGGTAAGAAGGCTATCCTGTCCTGGGATTTTGTCAGTCTTGTTTGATAACTCAGGTTTTATAATGATCATCGGTGGAGTCGGCATTTAGTATAACACAGTTTTCAATTCTTCCCTTCTTAGTCAAACTTGACAGCACAAACTTGACATCTCTTTGAAAGTGTAAAGATTAACCAAGCATAAGGAAGATGTGGCTGTCACTGCTTTCTTTAAAGAGTTGCAAGCACAAATATACTACTGTCTTTGTTATATCACTTAAGGAATAAGATAGTCATTCAGCTGGGAATACTTTTTAAAAATCTTCCAATTCTAAGATTTGGATTTCAGTAAGTCTATGAAAGTTCATAAAGGTTTCTATTCTGAATAAAATCATTTGTTACTCTGTTTAATACAGAAGAAACATAGTCTGAACTCTGAAACACCAAGTGGCTCATGACACATGGCAAATTGTGATAAGCTTTTCTGGCCCATTACATGCCCAGTTTAATTTCTCAAATATACACAGAAATGCACAGTCCTGGGCTTGCAGTAAAGTGTCTGTCTTGAGAGTCATTTAGTCCAAATGACTCTAAAAAATGGCTGTCAGTTCCAGACGTTTCCAACTGGATAGGACAACAGCCACCACATGTCCGACAATACACCCCACACAATGTAAACATACCATTCATGTCCACAACTCAGATATTTATGGCATTTTCTGTCGTTGCCATGTCAACTCATGCAACCACTGGGTCATTAAATCCTGCTGTCAGCAGCCAAGACGGTAACACAGCAAAAAATTCCAGTTGCTGACATGAAACATTACATTGATCATTTCAAGACTTTTTTTTTTCTTTTCCAGCTGTCCCTTGCTTTATGCTCTTCATGGCTTTTGACTTGGTCTCCTAGGACACAAGAAGCATACAAATGAACTAGTTAAAATTCAATAGAAACCCCAATCCACTCTTAATTACTTTTATTTTCATAGAACTTTGTTTTTTAGGTGACCATTTTGAGGTCACATACTAAAAGACGAAGAAATGGATTATATTATTGATACAAATGATAAGCTTTTATCACTCTAAGTTCAATTCACTGCTTTTTACCTTCTATCGTCTGCATGGAATTATTCTCAGCAAACCTCCTGGATTTCACTTGAGTTTGTTCTGATTTCTTCCTTGCCGAGTTAGGGAGAATCCTGCTAATTTTTTTTTCTCCTGGAGTCATAGAGGAAAAAAATATGATCAGCTGACAGGAAATGTTGGGTGTATAATCAGTAGCAATGGTGAAGTGATATTTCTGGATTTATATGACTGTATTAATTTCATATAAGGTATTTCATATATATTGTGCCACTGCAGTGCTTTTCCTAAGCCCACAAGTAAGAAAGGCTCTAGGCCATAGTAAGTGCTAATAATAATAGAAGATAAGGAAACTCATGTTTCGATATAAACTGTGATAAATTCTTAGACTAAAGGCTGTTGTTCATAAATAAAACAAGGAAGACAGCATTTGCTCTTTACTTAACATTCTGTTTTCTCTTGCCTATATTTTCGTCAGCTATCTCTTGATAGACTTAATGTCCCATAAGTATCATTCTGGAATAGACAGGGAGTAGCTATGGAATGTAGGGAGTGTCACAGAACCTCCCGTCTATGGGCATTAAGCAAATGCTTAAGCACAAAAGAGAAGCTGGAAGCAAAACTGAAGATCCTGGTTGCCCCAATGTTCAGTGGGAGATACAGAGCCTTGAGTAATGGCTGTTGATGCCATCCAGCCTTAGAAACAGAACTGGGGATGGTAAGCTGTGCCTTCAAGGCTGAGTTAGCAGCTGCTGACAATTACAGAGAGAAACAAAGAATGCTACACCGGAGGATCCTTGACCAAATGTTCAGAGTGAGGCGGCAGAATCCCAGAATGAAAACAGTGGTTATATGTCTCAAAGTGGGATAAACAGGATACAAGAAGGGACCATTCATAGAGGGCAATGGGTGGGTAGACTACAAGTTACAGGGGTCAGATGGGGATGTGATCAAATCTGTGGTTTTCTGTGATTTTTTAAAGGTGAATCTTGTTGGAAGGAGAATAGCACCATGACACCACTGGAAGTTCATTAAGATAACCAGATTAAGGAGAAAATGGAGGCAATAAAGAGAAGATTCCAAACTTTGATTTGAAGTCTGTAGGTGCTTGTGTTGGAAAACCTTTTCTGAATGTCTTAAAGTGGAAGTGATGCTTGCAGAAGGAAGAGATGCAGTGCTACATAGAGGACTACAAACAGCAATGGAAAAGATGGAGTTGTTAAGCTCAAAAGGAAATGGGATACAAGTTTGTGTCCTTGAGAACTATGGAGGTCTTCTCACCTAAGGTGAGCATAAGTCTGGAGACTGGGGTCCCTGACATTTACCAACCACCAAAACCACACAGAGTGACTTCGAGGTACTTTGCCTCGTGGCTTGAAGGTAATGAAAGGGTGAGTTTCAAAAAGGAGTTTTGTTAGTAAGTGAGAGTTTAAGAAAGAGGAAGAAAACAGGGCTTGCTATACAGGGGTGTCTCCCCAGAAAGGTATCCCCAAGAATCCCTGTCTAGGGGTTAGTAAAAGTGTTACTGGATTGAGGCATAGGGGATTGCTGACTAGTTTTATGTCAACTTGGTACAAGCTGGAGTCATCTAAGAGTACGGAACCTCAATTAAGAAAATTCCTCTATAAGCTTGTAAGGCATTTTCTTAATTAGTGATTCATGTGGGAGCGCTCTGCTCATAAAGGGTGGTGTCATCTCCAGGCTTGTGGTTCTGGAATGCACGAAAAGCAGACTGAGCAAGCCATAGGAAGCAAGCCAATAAGCAGCCCTCCTCAATAGCCTTTGCATCAGCTTCTCGCCTTACTTAAGTTCCTTCCCTGATTTCTTTCAGGGATGGATTGTTATCTGGAAATATACGTGAAATAAATCTCCTCAAGCTGCTTTAGGTTATGGCGCTTCATCATAGCAAGAGAAACTCCAGCTAAGACAGGTGTGAACTGGTCAGTCCAGTTATCCCACCCACGAGGTGTTCATTTGCCTTTCTTCCCTGGAGTTTTGAACGTATTATCCAGAGCAATGAAGTGTCTGATCAGACACAGCTTTCAGGCAGTTGTGCTCATCAAGTTTCTATGTAAAAGCAAAAGAAAGATAAAGTCCAGAAATCAGAGCACCCACTAGTGCCCCTAAACAATTTTGGGATTTCTGGACTCTGGCCAGGATAGAGTTTCCCAAGAACCAAGGATATTTCTGACTTCTGACCAAGACAGGACTGGTTGTCAAGGATAAGAAGCAGAATTTACTTTTTTTTTGAAGTCCCCACCCTAAACTGCCAGTCCAGTTTCCCTCTCCTGTTCTCATGTAAGGCAAAGTCTCATAAAGATAAAACTGAGCAAGGAAGCCAGGCACAAGAGAGAGAACAATGTTGGTTCCACTTAGAATTCGAAGTTGAATCTCTACTTGAAAGGCAGGGGGTAATATTTGGGAAGGTGTAACCTCTGTGGTTGACCTGCTCATGCTTTGCTTCTTTTTCTTCTCTCTCTCTCTCTTTCTTCCTTCCCTCTTTCCTTTCTTCCCCTTCCTTCCTTCCTTCCTTCCTTCCTTCCTTCCTTCCTTCCTTTCTTTCTTCTGGAACTTTCCTCTCTCCCTCCCTCTCTCCCTCTTTCCCTCCCTTACTCCCTCTATCTCTGCCTTCCTTTCTTTTTTTTGAGACAAGCTCTTTCCTTGTAGACCAAGATGTTATCAAGCTGTATATATTCAAGCTCCTTCACCTCTGTCACCTGAGGGCTGGTGTTATAGCCGTCATGACTAGCCAGAAGTAGTGTTATGAGGAAGGGTCTTGACTCATGCTGTTCCTTCCCCTCTTCTTCTTCTTCCCCCTCCTATCTCCACTACAACCTCACACCCATCTGTATCTATTTCCTTTACCCTGTTTCTAGGTCTCGTTGCAGAAAAAGTTCTCGGCTTGTGAAAATTTACTTGGTACACTCCCGCTGTTTTCACGTACGTGAGTTGAGCTTCCATAAAGGTTTTCACCAAATGGCACACCTTGATTTGCCCTCCTTGGCTTCAGTAGGACACTGTCAAACAAGATGAGATCTTTTAACGTTCAGCCCTTGGACCAAAATACAAACTGAGTTATCAAGACCATGTCTCCTGGATTCCAAGAAAAAGAAGAACAGTAGTTTGTCAGTTTCAGCCGTTGTCTCTCAGAGAATCCTGATCCTCCTCTAGGTGCCCTCACCTATACCCGGTCAGACTGGGGAGGCTAGATCACCCACAGAAAGGATGCATCACCAAACCCAAGGCAGACTCATCTGTTTTAGAGAGGCATGATGAAGGCAAGGCAAGGGCTCTCTCTCAGCAGGTCCTCACACACCTCACTAACATGTCATGCCTTAGAAACCCTCCATTCCTCCCTCCAGCCCAGGGCTCAGCCTATGAAAGGCTTTTCAGGGAAGTCCATAATTAAGCAGCCTACACAGCCTGAGGTCTCACCTCAGTGGGCTTCTCATCACTCAGGAACTCAGGGCAGTAAGGGCTGTCAGATTAGTACTTGCCATCATCAAAGAACCTACACCAAGAAGTTCCTGGATTTTTTTTTCACAATTTAGATTCTGTATTGATTCCCATAATTCAGTGGGCATTACTCTCTTCCAACTGATCCTTATCTGGAATAAGAAGACATATTTTAACTCAGGGAAGCAGAGAGTGATCCTAACATGGGAACACTCAGCCATAATCCCAGCACTAAGGTTGAGACAGAGAAGACAGTGACTTTGAGGTCAACCTGGGAGGGCACAGCAAGACCCTGTTTCAAATGTGTGAGCATGCATGAAGAATGAAGGTAGTGTCTGAATCACCAACAGAATACAATGAAATGGATAAAACATGGGCCAATTTGTAATTTTTTACAAGCTTATTCACCTTAATATTTGGTATTGGTGTATGTGGGTGTCTGCATGTATGCACGCAAATGCATGTTTGTATGGGGGTGCATGTGGAGGTCACAGGGCACAGCTTTATGGAGTCTGTTTTCTCTTTCCACATTTACTTGGGTTTGGGGATTGTACAGTAGTCAGCATATCACTAGGTTGTGTGGCAAGAGCCTTTCCCTATTGAATCACCTTGATCAGATTAAAAAAAAATCAAACCAAACTTCAGTTGCCCTCATGTATTAGTTTGAGTCCTCTCTTCCGAGAGAGGGAGGAATTCCCATTCATGTTACAGATATATGATCAAGAGATGTTGTATACATGTGTGAATCGTCAGAGAATAAAAACAAAATCCAATATTCACGCTGCAGCTATATTCATCAATAAGATAAGCAGCTTCTTTTGAGTGCCATCACATGCATGAATTAACTAATGCTCGAGGTTTAAGATCATATTTGAATCACAACCATGCAATCACATCCAACCATGTTTGGCTACGAATAAAAATAATCAGCAAAATCAACATGAGTGTTCTATTAGAATCAATGATCTATAAGTAATCCATCTATCACTACCTAAGGTTACCATGGCAGCAGCGAAGACAAAATTTCATCTCATCAAGTTTTTTTGTTGTTGTTGTTGTTGTTGTTTTGGTTTCTTGAGATAAGGTCTAATTCTATAGCCCAGGCTGGAATGAAACTTATAGAACTCACTATGTAGCTTAAGCTGGTCTCAAGCTTATAGTAACCCAACTGCCTCAGCCTCTAAAGTGTTGGACTTACAGGTGTGAACCTCCAGGCCTGGCTCTAATCAAGTTTCCAGTAAACACTAAGCATTTTTAGTAACCATATTCACAATATGCATATATTAGATCCTAGAGTGTGTTCATATTATATCAAGGTTTGTGCTCTCTAACCATCCTCACTTTTTCTACTCCCAGCAGGTGAAAACCACCAATCCTTCCCTAGTTTTATGAGATCAACTTTTAGATTCTTCTTATCAGTGAGACTAGGGAGTATTCGTTGTTCTGTCCTTGCTCTCCTTATTTACATGTGTTGTCAGAAATGGCAGGATTGTCTTCTTTGTAATGACTGGATAATATGCCAAATTCCTCTACCCAGTCATGCGTCTTTAATGAGTATCTAGGTTGTTCCTATATCTTTCTGATTATGATTAATGCTGCAGGGAATGTGGAGTTGCGCATGGTTCTTCACACCTTTTATTTCCTCTCCTTAGAACATAAACCTAGAAGTGAATCATAGGGCCATTCTATTTTTAATTTCTTAAAGATACCTCCATACTGTTTTCTGTAACGACTCCACTAGTCTCTACTCCCACCAACCATATACACTTTATTCCACAATCTCACCCAAATGTAAGATTTCTTGTCTGTTTAGTAGCAGCCTTTCTGAGATATGTGAGCTAGCAGCTCGATTTAGTGTTGACTTCAATTTCCTTGTCAACTAATAGTGTATATTTTATATACATACATATGTGCACACACAAATATACATATATACATATATATATATATACCTATTGGCCATTGTGTCTTCTTTGAAGAAACACCTACTCCAGTACCTTGTACACTGTAAACATGAGGGCTCTTTTGCTGTTGAATTGTATGAGTACCCTACATGTTTCAAATATTAGCCTCTTCCCAGATTTCCAAGTATTTTGCGCATTTTCAAGGTGCTTTTGTTTTCACTTTAATTTGCTTTGCAGTGAAGATGCTTTTAAGTTTGAGGTAGACCCACTTTTTATTTTTGCTTTTGTTGCCTGTGGTTTTGCTGTTTCAAGTTAATGATATTTTGCCAAGGTTGGTGTCAAGGAGTCTGCCCTGCACTACCCTGTGTTTCCTATGAGATATCAAAAAAGATAATGAAAAGGAGTTCATGCATGCAGGGGTCTGGGCACAGGGAAGAGTGGCAAAATTTTATTATACCAGCGTATGGCCACATGCCACACTCATCCGGGATTATCTGTCTACGTTTTATGGCAACTGGATGAGCAAGCCTGCATTGCATCCATTTCACAGATGAAGACATAGCCAGCATGCACTCATTAAGAAAACGGGGCTGGCAAGATGAATCAGCAGGTAAAACTCATTGGTACCAAGCTGGGACACCTGAATGCCACAGCCAGTTCCCACAGAGTGGACAGGAAGAATTGACTTTAGCAAGTTGTCCTCTGATCTCTGCTTGCACTCTATGATACACACACACACACACACACACGTAAATATGCTCAGGTCCTCCAGTAAATTACTGTAAAATTGTTAAATAATGTGAAAGCATAGTTTTTAGATAGTTTCCTTGTATCTCTCTTCCTCATCTTTTTTTTTTTTTTTTGGTTGCCCACTACCCTCTCGTTCTTCCTTCTCGCTGTATTGCTTCCTTACTTGAGCTCCGGGCACCTGCAAGGAAAAAAAAAGCAGAGATATGCATGAGCCTTCTTTGTTCTGTGGATGTTCACTTTCTTAGTTGATTCCTTTGAGGTTTTATTGACCTAAATTTCTTTTTTTATTTGGTGCAACTTCAAATTTGCAAAAATGTTGTATAACATAGCAAACACTACAAATACTTATTCGGATTATACGCTCACTTCTGTTTTATTTGCTGTATCAACTTTTCTGTTTGTCTTGTGTCTGCCTCTCCTGTACCAAACACAAAGGAATGCTCTCAATGGTCCCGGTCAAACTGATCACTAAGGCAACACCTTCTTACTTCAACTCTTCTCCATACAAACAGAATGATGTTTCCCTGTTCTGGTTATAATGTCTGTTATTGCCTGTTCACAGCAGAGTCCCCTTAGCTATAAATCTTAATGGTCTGCAAGAGTGATAAATTGCTTCCTATATAATCACTGTGGACACCCCAGACAGGTGTGTACCATGCAGTCTAAAACCTGAGTTCACATGGGTTTTAGAAATAGCAATTCAAGTATCTGAAAGAGTGAATTTCATGTATTTAAAACACCTCTTGTGAGGGCTGGGGCGAAATCTCACAATCAAATAACAACATGCCTGGTGCACAATGCACGGCGCTTCAGCGTCAGTCTTCAGATTTAGAAGTTCTTGCATTTTGGAACTGCATACATAGAGTACATGACTGTTTATTTTAATATGCTTGGGATAGGTGTTAGATAAAATCCCTTAGAGATGGTAGGTGTCCAAATTGAATGGAAAGCTTAGTAAATACAACACTTTTGTTTTATTTAATACTAAAATATGATAACAATTCTAACTTCATTTAAAATAGCCGGGAGTTAAGCGCTAAATACCCTCCCACCCACCAAGAAAGAATTCATGTCATAGCGATGGTAAGTGGAGATGAGTGCTTTCTCTTGACAAGAAAGGCTTTTTGGAAATCATGGAGAAACAAGGATTCAACTATAGGGAATGCGGTCTCCTCCCAAGGTAACAGGATTCATCATGACTCTGGGGGTAACACATTGCTGATAGCATTCTGTGTTGAAGAATGGACAAGGGAAAAGCCTTTGCCCTTATTCACACAATAGCAAATGACATACTGAATCTGTAATAGCACACCGGCTCTTAATGTTACCACCACCTTAATGTACTATACATTTCTAATGTTTGCTAAGAATACCTTCCAGTTAGCAAGCTGTGAAGAGCCTCTAAAGCTTCACTGTTATTTCATTTTCCAGAAAGTTCCATTCAGCATGAAGTCAGGGATGCTCACAGACTCCTGGAATGGCTTCATCAGTGTGACTCATTTGACCCATCTACTTGAATTTACATCTTCAAAACTAAACATTAGGACTGAACAAATACTTGAGGTTGAATACAATGTAAGGAATAATGACATATTGGAATTGATAATGAGATTTGCTTATCTAAGATAGTTACATGTTATGATTTTATTACTGCATATGGTTCATTCTCAATATCCATATATTGTACTTGATTCATATTATGACTGTTTTAAGGACTCGAGAAAGTAAGTTTAAACTAATTTCTATGATAATAAACCAAATCATAGTGTACCAGTCAGGGATGTGGGCTTTACAAGTTTCAGTCTTACCAATGAATCACACATTACATGGCCGTTGATGGCACAGTATGTCTCTTGTTGTGGTAAGAGACCAGGAATGGCAGGTTGAAAAGGGAATAGCCTCTGATTAAGAAGCCCCTTCCCATTGGGGTGGACGTGTCTGGTCGATGCTGCCCATGAAGCCAAGCTCGGGCTTAGAGCTGTGCACAGCAGGTCCCTCACAGCCCCAGATGTGTGGAGAGAGGTAACTGAGCTGATAACTTACTATAGCAAAGAAAAGCACACTAAGACCCTCTGAAAAACATGTCACAGCTAAGGCCTGGGAGATGGTAAAATACTTGCCTGGGAGTTGGTAAAATACTCGCCTTGTAAACAACAGGACCTGAGTTCAAGTCCCAGAAGCCATGCCAAAAAAAGAAAGAAAGAAAGAGAAAGAAAGAAAGAAAATTATATATATATNTTATATATATATATATATACTTTAAAAACTAGGCAGGCCTTTACTGTTCTTAAAAGGGAATGAAACATAAACAAGTAGGTTCATGGGGCTTGCTTGTCAGCCAGCCTAGCCTACTCAGTGAGCCAAAAGGGGCTGTTAAAAACATAAACAAAAATGGCAACTGTGCCTGAGGAAGCCGACTCAGGTTGTCTTCTGACCTGCACACACACAGCACGCACACACTTGAATAGGAACACACACAAATGTGATGACGCTGCAGGTGCCCACCTGTCCTTCGCTGGCCAGGCTAAAGTGAATCATTAACAGAAAGTACTGCCACATCTGCTAAAAGTGGAGACGGCTTTGAAGTCTGTGAGTAACACCTTGTCAGGCTGCAGGAGCCAGAACAGGCTCCTTGAAGAACAGCTGCTGGGTAGCGGTACCAGCCAGGAGAGTAATATTCCCAGCAGAGGGCAGGTAGGACAGATCAGCACATGCGGTGAGGACAGCACAATCCAGGAACTGCACCAAGGAGGAAAGGCAGGGACTTGGTCCATCATAACAGAAAACCGGCGGGAGTAGCTTCAAAGTGCCGCTTCCCGGCTCAGACCTAAAATTATATTTAAATGCCCTGCCTCTGTGCCATCCAAAAGAGCTCAGCAAAAGCAGCTCGCACTTCAAGCCTGTAAATCTGAAACTTCCTAATCCCCGCAAGTGCACACTAGACTTCTTGCCTCCATGGAAACAACAAAGCATGCAGCCAACTGATTGGCCTCCAATGAATTTTAGATAAGACAGCTTGGAAGGGAATGGATGTGATTTTAATGCAGAAGAAAGCGCTGGAAGGGACGTCCACTTGGTTCATATTTGAATAAAGCAAACAAGACAGACGAAAGGCTGACAGCTGTAAATGACATTGTCAGTACAAAAATTATCAGCCAGTTTACAATCTGTTTGCTTATGCTGAACAAACAGACTGTGTGTGGCATCCTCCGGCCCCTTGAATGGCAGAAATACTTGCAGGCTTCAGAGAAGCTATCTGCTCTCCTGCAGCCCAGTCACATTAGATCGCCATTTGACAGCCTCGATGAAAAGGAAACTGTCCTCTGCCTCTACCCTCACACCCCCTCGCCGCTCTGCTTTCTTTTCCCCTTTCTTTTTCTCCGTTGTCTTTTTTTTTTTTCTCTCAAAGACAAGCACTGAAGATGGGGAGAGACACTCCTCTTGCTGTGTCAATGGCGTGAATTATGTTAGCTTTGTTGCCGGATCGAGTCGTTTACTGATGTGTCTGACATTCCAAGTGGGAGATCTTCAGTAACCTAGCAAGGCTCAGGGCCAAGTCTTCATTTTTATTCCTTACAGGAAACCGAACCCTGGAGCGTCTGAAAGAATGCCACTTTCTTTCCCCACCCAACCCCCGTCTTTGTGAAGCCTGTCTCTGAGACCCCTTGCTTTGAACTTGCTAACATCGCTTATGGGTGCAGAAACAAAACCCAGCGCAAGATGGGCAGTGGAGCCAGCGAGCAGCCCCTTTCTCCCCAAGCAAGGCCCCAGCAGCCCAAGTTGCAAGGATAAAAATCTAACAGGCTCTGGCTTTTTGGGAGGCGGGTGCAGTACTAAACATTTTCTTGGGGTGGGGGTGATGTACTGGAGTCTGATATCCAGCCCCAACCAACAGGAATGAATTGTGTGGTCCCGTTGTTTAATCCCGTGTTCTCCAGATTCACGACAGAGAAAGAGTTCCCTTTGTTCTGAAAGGAGGAAGGACAAACACAGGTACCAACTTACCCTTCAGTTGTCAGAGGCTCCCTCATGGTTAGCTGCTTCAGAGAGATTGAAGCTCTTGCTATTGGCTTTTCAAGGGGCTGCAGGCTATTTAGATACTGTTGGCTTCCTATGTAAGAGTTTCCAGCTCACTTCAGAGTTAGTGAGGGACACACTTTCTCCTGCAGGGAACCTTCTCTGCAGTTATGAAGAAAGATAATCATCCATCCACAGAACTAGGGTTCTGCTTTTCCTCTGGAATCCTATTGTTTCCTAGGGCTCTTTCTGGTTGGAAGTAGCCAAGTCTTCCACGCTGCTCTTTATTTCCTCTTTTCAACACCAAGAATCTGCTAGAGAGCCTTGATTTATTTGACCAGAAAACAAAAATTTTTAAAATTGGGCTGGTGGGTGAATGTGGCGTGTTTGTGGGAGATAAGGGGGCACAGGGAGAGGCACGCAAAGCCAAAGGCCCTCGTAATTACTGCTAAGCAGCGAAGCATCAAAACACCTCTCCAATTACCGGCAACCTGGAGAGGAGAGTTATGTTGCATCGAGGTTTTCATTTTAATCTAAATTGCAGGGTTTTTTTTCCCTCTGATATGGCCTTCGGTCAGAAAGAGTTGACCATCATTAAAACTGTTTGATTTGGATCCCTGTGGTGTTTGGTTAAGAGGGGAAATGCAAATTTGATGAAAGAATAAGGATGAATTTACATATCAGCCCCAGCTCACAGGGAGAGAGTAAACATTCTGTTTATCTCAAGTGTCGCTCTATGATTTCTGCAGAATATGAAACTGACCTTGGCCCAGTCATTGCAAAAGGCCTAAATGAAATATATGGTTGTCCAAATACGGCTTACTCAAGTAGAACTTGTTGGCAAACAGGGTTGGGGGCAGTGCTCTGAGAGCGTTGCCTTCTGATAAACTCCAAAATGAAACTCTGGCACAAAGGCATTGTGAAGAAGAAAGGGGAAAAGTCCTCCGTCGTGGATTCCGCAGAACCACTGTGAATTAAATCAAACTATTCAGCCAGTAATGTCAGGCTACAGCTCTCTCAAAGTGAGAGAGAGAAACACACACACACACACACA
>LOEQ01005592.1:90464-101163 GCA_001685075.1 Bramus lutescens
GAGAAACACACACACACACACACACAGAGAGAGAGAGAGAGAGAGAGAGAGAGAATAGAAATGTCTTAAAAGCCAGTAGTTTCACATTATGTTGAATATGCTTTCACCAAACCTTTGCAATCCAAAGACTAAGAAGATCATTTGTTTGATTTCTAAAAACTAATTGATTCGAGGGACTCCAGCACTGCCGAGATAGTGCAAACGGCATCAGGATAATTCCCTTTGCCTGTTTAAATCAACCACATTTGTATTTTCCACATCTTTAATTAGCTTTTTTTCTTACTGAAGCTAAGTCAATATTCATCACGATGGTGAGGGAGTACCATGTGCTATGGATGGAGGCTTCTGAGTGTGCAGAAAAACCCTTGAGGGACTCGCTTGCATGTGTTGGTATCTGGCTTGCCTTTCTCACACTCAGTGTGGAGAAGGAAGATGGGAGTTGAGAAGGAACCATGATGTCATAAAAAGAAGAGAGGCGATGGGCGTATGTCTACAAGAGTGCTTCAACTTGAGCACAACATGCCATAAACGAAATGCAAGAAAGACAGAAGCCATCTGGCAGATGGTAGATTCAACTCCATGATATTCTTGTGGGGTGATACTTGTTTGTTTTAATCTGTAGCCTCCAAAATAACTATGTTTCAAATACATAGTTCTCATGTCTACGCACAGAGAAAGACACAAATCTTTTTTTTTTTTTATGCTGGAAGAGGGCACCAGATCTCATTTTGGATGGTTGTGAGCCACCGTGTGGTTGCTTGGAGTTGAACTCAGGACCTTTGGAAGAGCAGCTAGTGCTCTTAACCTCTGAGCCATCTCTCCAGCCCAAGACACAAATCTTTAATAGAAGATCTCTGAAGGAACATCACCTCTGAGGACAGTGTGTCTGTCGCTGGAGGAAAACTCAACAAGCTCGCTCTTCCAGTCAAGGCTATGTTTCTGGTTCTCAGGCAAATGGCTGGGGACACTAACAGAGAGCGCTCTTCACCATTAACAGAACTGGGACCAGGGTTTCCAAATGCTGTCTGAAGAGAAACTGATGTTCTGACTACATTGCAAAAAGAACTTTACAGAAACAAATGAACAAGCAACAGAACAATAACAATGGAGCATGCTCGTGTGGAGGGGAGAAGTGGGGAAAGTGAGCTGAAATCCATTCCTGTGGTGCCCCATGTTCATGCACAGGTGGATGGACAGTTTTGTGCCCTGTGTTGTTTTTGGTCTGAAATGACAGGGATGCCGGAAAATACAGGCTTACAGCTGAGGACAGGATTCTGCTCTCCCCACCCTAATGCCTCTGATGTTCCAAGTAGGAGCTACAGACCTCTCAGCAAAATCCCCCAGAGCACAAACCACGATTCAGGGAATGGCAAGAGCTAAGAAGCAAAGGGAGGAGTCACCTCTAAAGGGCAAGGGACCCAGTGGGCAGATGAGGACAGCAGTGTAGGACATGGTGATGGGCACCTGCTTCAGCCCTGCACATCGTTCACCAACAGGAATTGCCTTCTGCTTGCCGAGCCTCACTAGGACTATCTCCACACGCCTCAGGTGCTTAGCTACAAAGGGAAGATCAGTCTGCACGGCCATTAGCCGATAGGTGGACAAACAGATGGAGCACAGCTGCACAACAGAATATGGCTCAGCAATAAAGGGAGTGAAACACTGAATCAGATGACAACATGGGGGGGGGGAGTCTTTTGGAATTACCAGTGCAGAGTCATGATGCTGGTCATGAAGGAAGGCCACATACTCTAATATTCCACTCACTGGAAGCATTCAGAAGAAGCAAATCAAGAGACTGCAGGGCCCATCAGATTGAGTCTCAGAACCTCACTAGGAAAGAAGCAGAGGATAAAAGGAAGTCTTGTTTACAATACGCAGTGGTCAAACTGAGTGAAGCCATCCTCCCACACAGATTGAAGGAGAACCTGGGGGCAGGCAGAAAGAAAAATAGTGTTCTATAGAAGACACTCCCCACCAGGGTCCCACTCTTGTCTGTTTATACAAACTAGGAATTTCAATGTGTCTAGTGCTGCTTGGTGGGCTTTATGTAAATGAGGATATAATCATGCCTGGTTCCCATTGGTTGGTGTTTTGTCTGGTAGGTTATGCTCATTGGGCAGACTGGGTACAGAAGGGGACACCTAGTCACTGTTTATCTTGGCAATGAACCCAAAGTACAACCTACAGTGCAACAGAGTTAAATTTTGCTTCATCAAGGAGCATACAGTCTGTGACTTCACCAATATCAAAGGACAACCAGGTTCCATTCTGATCTAAGTTCAGTGAGCGTCTCAGGGTTCACAGGAGTGGGAATCGTGAATACTGAGTGATTGCTGAGTCATGCAGGGTTTCCACTGGGGAGTGTCCAGAATGTTTTACAATGTGAGTGTGGTGAGTGTTGCAAAAGGCTGGGGGTATAGTCAGTGCACTGAACTGCATGTTTAAAATGAGTACATTCTGTGCTGTGTGAAATGTAATTCAAGAAAGCTGTTCAAGGGAGGAGGGCAGGGAGCACAAACTGACAGGGCTGTTACCCAATCAGACAGAGTCCTGTGGACCTGCGCAAGACAAATGAAGTCATGGGCTCGTCAGCATAACATCTGAGGCCGTTCTTCTTGTTGCCACCAGAATCCAAACCCCACTGAAGTCTGGCGAATGTGGGTGACTACAGTTGTGCCAGCCACAGTGGGCCGCAAGGGAAATAAATTCATTGTGGAATTCCTAGCCTAGAAGGACAGAGACAAGCATATGTGTGAACCACAAATTGGACAACAGTACATTTTGTTAAAACTTCAAAGTGCAAGGAATGTCCAGACACCTCCAGGTACCCCCACTGCAGAGCAGAGACCTCACTTCTAGGTTTTTATTCAGTCAGAAACCGGAAGTCTGTGAAAGGTTTTCAAAAGGAAGGTGATAAAGTCCTTCACTGAGCCCTGGGCCAGGCTCTGCTGCATTCCAGCACAAAGCTGCAAATTCAGGCCCAGCGGATGGTGATTTAGTAAAGATCCAGAATCAGTAGAAACACCTTCCTCTGTGTTGCAAGTTCAAAGTATCCTATAATTCTTCAAGCATCCAGAAAGATTCTTGATTGCATAAATAATGTGGAATTATAATAATGTGAACACTCACAGTGGGTTCAGCACCTGGGGATCACTGCAGGCGTGCAATATTCAGGGCAACTCACGTAGTTAGTCCAAAAGGAGCCAGGGAAGACAGGTATGGTAAGGACTAGGGAGGTGATGCAAATTTAACCTCGTACAGGGATGGGGGAGACTAAAACATTAGCCTCAGAAGGAATCAGGGCTCAGCCACAGAGGGCCCTGGATGCAGAGACATTACTTCACTAATGCTCAGAATTCTAGAGACTGATTTTAAAAAATCACAATAGTATCCCCACTTTACAGAGAATAGAAGAAGTAAAGAATTCTTTTTGAAAAAGATCAATTAGTAAATGTTCAAGAGTAAATTCAAATACCACTCTATGTATTATACCTTGAATCTCTATACTATTCAGTTTTCTTGCTCCGAATAGTTCTATAGTGTTTAAAGTATATCAATAAATAGAAACTTCAAGAAGGTAGGAAACTCATGCTTTGAGGCAACATAACCTTCTTACTTGTTGGAGATGCCGCTGTAGGGAGATTATGTATTGGAACTATGGACAATTGACAGCTGAATTTTATTCAACTAGTTAGTGTGGTATGGAATTCTATGAAACAAACCAGAAGTCTAGATATACCTATGCATAGCTGTGTACTGCGCAAATCCAGGGCTAGAAGCTTTCATAGTCACAGGCCTTAAAACTCTGAATACTGACTGTGACAGTTTCTTTGACAGTCTTAGTGAAGGGTTTTAAGGAGGCACAGTTACTACTTGCACGTCCTAAGTTTCTCTTTGGATCTTTAAAGGCACTGAATGTGCCCAGTGATCCTTCTAAGGACCATCACAGAGATGGAGTGGGGGTGGATATCTTAATGTCAGAGATGGAAAAATGAGCTATGGTCATGAGGACTGCTTCTTTGCTGGGAAGTAAGGGCAGAAGCTAGAAATTGGGATGGGATGGAGTGGGGTTGAGAAGGAGAAGGAGCTCTTTCAGAATTGTTATCAGTTCAGGGGACAGGTGAACTTTAAGCCCACACTTAAGAATCACAAATAGAAGAAGACAGACGAAGCTAAGAGACCTGGAAAGTTGACAAGAGGAATACCAAGGGGCAAGAGAAGTCAGGCTTTGAAGACCAGCATGAGCAGTGTGCAGATGTAAGCAGCTGGCGAATAGGCAAGGGAGACTCTGCAGGCAGTGGGTGATCTCTCATGCTTCTGTGAGGACACACAGGGAAGCTGACGGACTTCATGTCACTAGATTATTGATGGTCTTTAGAAGCCACATTCAGTAGAATGTTGAGAGGGAAATGGTCAGATTGTGGGAGAAGGGAATGCACAGAATCAGACCTATTGATTGTGGAAGAGCAGCTGCTGAAGGCAGAAATAGTAGAGGATGTTGGCTTTGAAAGGGATTCCATGCAGCTATGGGTTGAGGGAGGTCAAAGGATGTTTCAGTGGGCAAAGATGATTGGGATGGCATATAGGGACCAATGATAAATCTGTTGTAAAAAGGGAACCATGCCTTACACATCCAATCATATCTAGTGAGATTTGATTTATATGTTCCATAATTCTCAGTGCAGGTAGTTAATATAGTAAATCCTTTAGAAGTGAACATCTTACTTTTAGCCTTGATGTTAGAAAAGGTGACTTTACTCTTGCAAATCTTAGGAGTCTTCGCAAGATGCAAAGACACTCAAAAAGAGAAGGAAAAGAGAAGGGAGAGATGGCTCATTCAGTAACGTGCACACACATTGGAACCCAAGTTTGACTCCCAGAACTTGTATAAACACAAGTGTCAAGAGCATGCTATATTCTTGCAGAAGACTGGGTTCAGTTCCCAGCAACCGCATGGCAGCTCACAACCACTTGCAACTCTAGTTCTTAGTGACCCTACTCCCTCTTCCGGCTTCTCTGGTCATCCACATTCACATACATACATGCACACAAACAAAACATAGGTATGCATAAGTTAAAAAACAATAATGAAATAAAAATGACAGACATGATGGTGTACTTGGTAATCCCAGGACCGGGAGAAAACAAAAAGACCCCTGGGACTTGTTGGCCAGTCAGTCTAGCTTAGTTTGTGAATCCCAGGTCAATAAAAGAGTCAAAGGAGGTAGGTGGCATTTCTCAGGTTGACGCCCAAGGTTGCCCTCTGCCATCAAGTACACACACTCGCACATGCGCATACACGCATGCATACACGTGCACACTCAAGGGAGGAAAGCACACAAGCAGCTCATAAGGTGGTGCAGCTTGGTTTCAGTGGGTCTCACTTGTCCAGCTCATGCTGATGCCCTACATGTCGCTGACGCCGCCGGGGAGAGTTTTGATTTTCAGTCCCAGTTTTGTTTGGAGACCCAGAGGCCAAGGCCCATCCGGGAACCACACCCTGTTCCTCAAACTCTTCCTCCTGCTGTCTCTGAAGCATCCAGGAAGTGGTGGCTGAGATCACAGGCCATGCATCAAATCGCCTCAATTAGCCTGGGACAATTGCTGGGGCGTGGGGGAGGCAGCTGAAACTATTGGGCTATTATTAGTTCTTAAGAGAAGAAGTTTTGAGAAACAAAAAAGCATAACATACTGCAACCGATGGAAGAAAAGCATGGCCACAGGGTGACATTTGAAAGAAAGCATGGCATGTTAAACTGTCCCACTACCCCCGATTTCAGAATCCTTCATATTTATTAAAGTGAACAACAGAGAGATGAAGAAAGCACCTTCATTGTCTTAGTTATAATTTCAGTACTTAGAAGTAACCATTGCTATGTCTCTTTAAATATGCACCTAAACTAACTGTATTTACATGGATAAATATATAAACAGGCTTCCGTTTTGGAAGAACTTCTTTTAAAGACTTCATTGCCCATTGTTTCCATGCTAAAAATTTATTTTTCTGCTACATGGCCTGTGCTTTCTTCACATTATGCCAATCTCAGACACTCATGTCACAATTTAAACTTTTTTTTTTTTTACTATTGGACAGCAAAATGATTTCTCTCCATTTTCTTTCTCTTTCTCTCCCTTCTTTCCTTCCTTTCTTCCTTTTGGCAAAAGATACAATGATGCTGCAGTGAATACCTTTCCCTTGATGCCTTTTTTTCTTGTTTTTATCCTTAGGATAATCTGATATTCTTGCATTACAGATGTCTTGCTTAATGGAGCAATAATTTATAAGTTTTATGTTAGACCATTTGTTTATTTGTGTGTGTGTGTGTGTTCTGACGTGTCATGATGCACATGTGGAAGTCAGAGGACAGCTGGCAGGAGTCAGTTCTCTCCTACCATGTGAGTATCGGGGATCAAATTCGGCTCAAAAGCCATGGTAATGTGGGCTTTACTAAGTCATTTTGCTTACCTTAGCTTTCTTCCTCTCTCCTCCCTTCCTTTTTCCTTTTCTTTTTCTTACTTTTTGAGATAGGCTCTCCCTAGGTAGTCCGGACCCCTGACTCAGCGTCCCAAGGGCATAAGATTACAGTCACTGTAGCTAGCTAAAAATTCTTTGATTTATTGTCTTGTGTTGTTTTGCAGAGCTGAAAATTGAGCCCGGGACCTTGCGCATGCTAGGCAAGTTCTATGCCTCTGAGCTGCATCCTCAGTCATAAAACCACATCTTTAAAATTCATCTATTTATTTTCAAGTTTCCTCTTTAGAGCTGTTATTCCAATTTGCATTTCTGTGAACTGGGAAGAGTGCTTATTTTCTGTACTTTTTTAAAAATGCTAAGCATAGTCACTAAAAAGAAAACATTGACCAATTTTAAATAATAAACATTGAGTATATAAATGTATATGGGCATAAACATAAATGCAATTTTATAATAATAAATCACGATAAACGTAAATTTTCAATGTTGTAATTATTAAAACTTTTGATTGATTACAAATGAGGTTATAAATAGCTTGTGTGCGTTTATTGCCCTTTTCTGTCTCTCTTCTTTAGTGGGATGCCTGTTTATATCTTTTGGCAATTTTCTATTACCACTATATCTTTTTTATACACAATTATAAAAATCTGTATGCTAGGGATATTGATCTTTTATTTGCCCTATTTGTTATGGTCTGTGCGCAGTTTATAGTGGCTATTTTGAAATTTCATTGATTTATGCATTTATTTATTAATTTATTTTTGGTGGTGCTTGGTATAGAATCTAGGACCGTATATATGCTAAACATTGACTGATCAATGACTCCACCTATCAACAATTAAAAATTAATAATTTTTCACTCCTCATCAAGGAAACGATTCTTTCCGACAGATGAAGAGCATTACAGAAAACAACAACTAATCAAAATGCAGAGTTGTGGAGCCCAGGCCCAACCGATATACCTACAAAACAATTGCTGCACTGAAGGCTTGGGGAACATTGTGAGAAAGAGGGCGGATTCTAAGAGCCAGAGGAACAGGGAGTTTGTTGTAAGATTGTGTCTCCTAGAAATGTCAGAAGGTACACCTATGAAGTCTCTCCAACTTGGCCATCTAAGTATGACATGAACAAGAATGATACCAATAGACCTGTTAACATGGAATGGGGCAAGCTTTGGAGCCTCAACTTCAGACAAAGAACTACACGCAACTAAGGCTTTGCATGGGAGAAATAGTCTTACCCAGGGAAGAGCACATCAGCTGGTTATCCAACAGCAAGCAGTCAGCCCTGAAAGCGCATACAGACAAGTAGCCTTATACAGACTGAGCAGGTTGTGCTTGTGAACTTACGAATACATATGTATATATTCATTCACATACACACGTACGTGTGTGTATATACATAGATTTATATGTGTAACCAGAAAAGAGAAAGAGGGTTTTGAAAGAGTGGGGAAGGTACATGGGAGGGTTTAGAGGGAGAAAAGGAAAGGGGAAAATAATGTAATTATAGTCTCAAAAATATTTAAAAATTAATATTTTGTGTAGTCAGATATAATATTTGGTTCTGGGCATACACTTAGGAAAGTCTGTGCTACTATGGTTATACAGCATTCTCCTATACTGAAACTGTGTGTTCCTCTTCCCTCTTCATATTGATTCTGTTCCATAAAAATATTTCTTTTAATTTTCAAAATAAACCAACATTAAAAAAATCAAAATTTATCTAGAATGCATGGATATGTTTGCATGATACTATATAAGGGTTAGCATCTTGAATTCCACTTTTCTCTTGAAAGCGTCTCTCATGACACACTGACCTCCCATGGGCTGAGCATCCTGAGTTCCGCTCTGTTGCATTCATCTGTCTACTTTTCATGATGCCATCTACTAAAAGGATGTGCCGACATTAATCAACAGCAATCTTTAGAGGAGGAAAAAAAGGCAAAATGGCAGCCATGAGCTTAGTGTGGCTGAGCAGTGGCATCTGGGAACCAGACCCAGGAGACTCCAGTTCTAATTTGAGCATTGCCATCCCAACCCCCTATTCAACCGAGGCATACTGTTTTAAATCCCTTGCAGTTTTATCCTAAAGCCTTAGATTCTGTGTGCCTAAATTAGACTCGCCATACTTCTTTTGCCAATCTGTTACCATTTTCCTACAATCAGATAGACTAAATTCCACCAATCACAATTATTATGAATAATAATTCCCTTTTCCTTTCTAAGGTAGAGCAAGTGGGGCCTTGGAGGCTTGAACACTTAAAAATGAGCAGCCATACATGAAATGGGGGAGGGGAGGAGTTCCATTTTCAACCGTTAAGTAGCTATCTGGAAAACTTAGAATGAAGCTGTCAGACCAGTTTAAAGAAAGAGACAATTTAGAAAAAACTAACTAAATAAACAAAGTAAAGTAAAAAAAAAAACCAAAACAAAAACAAAAACCTTGCGGTATCAGTAGCTACATTTTGATCTCAGGAGGAAAAGCCGATTCCAGGATAAACCTTCTTGGTGAAGGCACACACTGCACCATATCCCACACAAGACTTGGCTGCTAATGGGCCTGGTGATTCATCACCTGCTGAGTTATTTCAGGGGAAATGCTATGAATTCCAAAATAAGTTATGGGCTGTTCTTGCAATAAAAAGCATTGACATGAATACTTCTTCTGTGTTCATATTTGGATTGAAAAGCCCTCAGCCATGGAAAGCCAAGCTGGAAAAGAAGAAATCCAGTAGCCACAGAACAGGGAGTCTGGGGAGCTGGGAGCTCTGATCTCACCCCACCTTGGAGGTCCTCTGGGTCTTGGCTGCATCTAGTCTTCAGTGTGCATGTTTGGAAACTGTGCTGCCTTGGTATCTCTATGCTAACGGTCTCTTTCGATCCAAGCCCCATGAGGTTTGATGAGAGTCCTCATCCAATATACTGACGTCACATGGGAGTGACGCCCATTGCACCTGCTAGCTCAAGGCTTGAGAGTCCTGTCCTGGGAAGTGAAAAGGAGGTGGGGCTGAAGGAGGTTCCTTAGGCTGTAGAAAGGAGCGGGCGCTGTGTGAGCGGCTGTTGTTTGTCCTCTTCAGCATCTAGCGCCTTTCATGGAGTATCACCCGTGGAATGTTTGCTGACACAAGGAAGAGGTGTTCTCCAATAGTTGGGAAACAGTGCAGGTGGTCCACACCAGGAGCCGACAAGAAAGGAAATGTTTACCCTTGAGCAGACAATCAGAATCTTTTCTTGCTTTCACATGCTCAAGTCAGTTTCAAGACTTCCATCCCACCCTGGATAAAAGGAGACAAGACTCCTCCCACAGGCAGACCTCCAGCAGCCCTGTTTGTCCACACAATACAACACTTCCTCCTTGTTTGTTCTGCCAGCAGGGTACCAGCCTGAGGGGCAGGACATCAAGGCCAACACATCTTCTGCAGTGGCTGCATCCTGGTTAGGAAGAGCAACTTCTCTCTACCCCCACTACGAGGGACATGCAGCTCTCCCATTGAGGGAGGCAAGGGCATTGTCCCTCCACCTCAGCTCGGTAGCAAACATTCAGTTTAGACAGGTGGCTTAGCTTTCTCCCAACCAGCCGAGTTTTCTATTTCTTTAGCTGAAGGGCCACCTCCTCCCAGCTGGGCTCTGGCCAGGAATGGTGGCTGGGAGCGTGACAAAGAGGTGGGGCCCCGAGCAAGACACAAGCCCATTCATCAAGGTTGTCTTTTGATGACATGGGATTATGCTGCCTTCATTTGTCAAGACATAGAAGCCAGAAGATTAGGGACAGGTGCACTGATCAAACATCCTCCAGGGTGGCTCAGACCTCAGGGTGTGCTTGGGATCCTCATAGCCAGGGATTTGAGCAGGTAAGGAACCTGAGGAGATGACCCTGGCACCTGCTTCGAGCAACACACCCCATTGTGTGCTCTGACCAGTTTAGGCCTTGCGTGTTAAATGGACAGATGTCCAGCCGTGTCCATAAAGTGGAGCACCCTAGCCTTTCTTTTCTTTTTTTTAGTTTATGCATTTAGGTCCTAAACATAACTTTATTTTTATTTACACATCATCTCTCTATGTGTGCTGTACGAGTTATGTTTTTTAATTTTTTTAAATTTTTATTTATTTTTTATTTTTATTAAAAAATTCCACCTCCTCCCCTCCTTCCATTTCCCTCCCCCTCCCTCCTTCCCCTCCCTCTCCAGTCCAAAGAGCAGTCAGGGTTCCCTGCCCTGTG
>LOEQ01005592.1:124790-159217 GCA_001685075.1 Bramus lutescens
GAGAGAGAGAGAGAGAGAGAGAGAGCCCCAGGAGCAGACCTGCATTGGGAGCTGAGTGGAGGCAACTGATCAAGGCGATGGCCCCGTGATGCAGAAGTTGGAGGGGAGGAGGTAGGAAACCTTACAGTGTAGGCTACTGCAGCATGCAGGAGGAGAGGAACCCATCAGAGTCCTGTTCTCTGGACATTCCCACTTGTTAGCAAATGAAAGCAACAGGAGGAGTGTCCTTCAAACAGAGTAACTTGAAGCAGGATCTTTTCCTACAAAGGCAAAAATGGTCAGATATCATGCCTGCCTCTCTTCTCAGCCAAGCTTTGGAAGCTGTTCTGGAAGACTGAGGCCTAGATCTCATTACTGACCTCTAGGCTCTTGACTTAGATGTCAGGGTCTAGCTAAGGCTTCCATGTTTCTTACATACAGAGTCAAAAGTGATAGGAAGTGGACACCCATAGCAACCAGTCCTCTATTCCTCCTCATCAACAGGACTGGGATGGGCCATGGGCAGCATTGGCTTATCTTTGCCCTTACTAAGAGTCCTCAAAGGTGAAAAGGGTACAACTGCCTGGCAGTGAGACATCGCCATAGATGGGGAGAGGCACACCCTACCCTGAGATGTGTGATAGTCTGTGTTTTTTCTCTCTCCCAAATGGGCTTTGCAAAAGTATTGGTGATTCTCCTGCTGTCCAGAAAGCAGGTTCTATAAAATATGACAAGTCCTAAGCACAGTTACCACGGTTACTTAGGAATTGCTAGCAGTAAAGGAAAACTTTTCACATTTGGAAAATGGGCAAGTTATCTGCCTTTCTTCTTTGAAGGGTGGGTCAGCTTGACTTCACCTGAGCTCTGAAGACTATGCTCTATTCTTTTTTAGGAGGAAAAAAAAAGAGTATTAGGCAAACCCTGCGGGAAAGAAATGCAGATTTATTTAAAAATAGTCTTCTTGTTTTTTTAAAGGGCAGAATTCAGCTTGGTCCCCATTTTTCATTATTAGAATAAGAACTTGGAGGCACTGGCATTCACAGATATCAAAGAAAAACCACTGTGGATGTCAGTAAACAAAATTACCAAGGCAGGAGTAAAGCCAATGGTTTATAACACAGCATATGACAAAGGTTTAAGGTAAAGAGTGATTTCAGGCTAGACTCCATCTATCTATAATCCATCTGTCCGTCTGCCTATCTACTTATCTCTCTACCTAATCTCTATTTTAAACACTCATTATCGTTATTATTTTCTTCTTGTAGTGCTGGGGACCAAACCAAGGAGTTCATGGGTGCTAGTCAAGTACTCTACCAATGAGCTACATCCCCAGCCTCTGGTTAAATCTCTCCCAATCAGAAAAATAAATCAACTGGAAAACCTCATACAAAGTATAAAATCTCAGTACTATGATGTTAAAACTCATTGGTTGTTTATGGCTGCACCTTCCTCAAAACTCCTGGACCCCACACAGGACCGGAGGCAGGAACAGAGGCAGTGCTTTCCTCTTGTCATGATTTATTGCTTGCTTATGCTCATTTCTTCTAAGTTTTTCAAAGCAGCAGCCCTTGCTTCCAGTAGAGGCATGCTGAGAGGGTTGGTGCAGACCATGGAGCCCTACGGAAAAGACAGGAAACTCTGGCCTTACACAGCTGAAGAGCTTCAGGCATATCACTGACCATCACTCTGTGGCTGCTGCAAGGTGGGAGATGAGCTTCCACTCTTGAAGCCTGTCTTCTGTCCTGAGGTCCCAGAGAGGGCTGCTGGACTCCCCGTGAACTCGCAGTTGGTGAGAAGCAGGAAGAAGGCTCTTCTCCCTGGGTTCTCCAGGAGACAGCTCACTCCTTCCTATAATAGGGGTATTGGTTGTTGTTTGGGGTGCTTGCTGAGCTTGTTCCCTGGGCCAGGCAAAGAACTGAACATCCAGAGAAGACAGAAGACCGAGCCAAAGAGAGAGGGGAAGTAATAGCTTTTCCCTTTGGGATGAGCGAAGCCTAAGGCTGGGACTATCAGGCATGCTGACATCTATGTCTAAGGGGAACTTGACTTCTCCCTTTTCTCTGTTGGGTCTTCTTAGTAACCCACCCCTGTGCCTTTAGCTATTTCTCCCTGAAATGCCTTTTGGGAACAAGAAGACACCATCTCAGAAGGCACGATTCCCCCTCCTTGTCTACCTACACCCTTTAACTCTGTTATACTCTGTACTCACAACCCATGGGAGAGAGTGTAGTCATATGGCCGTAAGAACCAGGAGCCCACAGGTGCTGACGAATAACACCCTCTGTGTGCACAATCTCCGGCCTGGCTGGTGGTGAACTCTGGGTGGGAAAGCATATTGAAGGGGCTCTGTTAGCCTCTAAGGTAACTGAAGTCTCAACCCCCGGGGTCATTTCAATACGAGCCCACTTCTGTTTTTGTGGCAGGTACAGTTGTCAAGGGTAACAGCGTCTACCATGAGTGTGGGATGGAGTGGAGTGGCACTCGGTATGTATTAGACAGAAGGCTGCACACCCCAGCATTTTGCTTTCACGGTGTGTGTGATCAGAGCAGCTGACTTCTGTATGTTGATGCTGGTTTAGTTTTGTATCCGTTTTCTTCCTTTCACCTGCTCCACCACCAGAGAAGACAAGCAGCCTTGAAGCATTAAGCATGGAGCTCTCAGAACACACAGTGCTGCTCTCCCATAAGACACTCCCTTGTCAGTCAGTAGACATCCAAAGCACACTCTGAAAATCGAATTGGCTGGGTATATTATCATGAAAGCCTTAACTCACAACTATGGGATAATCCACAGATCTGCAGGTGTCCAGCTGAGGTTCTAAATGTCTCCTTTTCTATAACAGTTCTTGGACATCTTCCTGCAAGTGGCAAGGGGTAGGGGAAGGCCACCACAGCACAGCCTCCAAGCAGCTGTTGCATGGTTCTCCTCTTTGCCAGCACACACATCGTTCTCAGGGTTTCATTCTAATCAAAAGCCTTTGTGTTTCCCTGTTTTTAAATTTAGAAAGCGTTGGATCCCTGGCTGGCTATTATAACAATGGTACAAGCTAATGCTGAGGTGCAATAGCAACATCAAAAAGAAGGGGGAGAGAAGCATTGTATAAAAAGAGCTAAAGAAATCCAGGTGGCATGTGTTCAGCCCGGTGAATTTCTTAACTCATTCCAGCTCAGGGCAGATTAGCAGAGAGAGGTTCTGACCAAGTGTAGGAGAGGGGCACAAGCAAAAGGACCAGAGGGAGGGAGCAGGAACGAATGGAGAAGAGAAGGAGGGAAGGAAGGGGAGAGAGAGAGAGAGAGAGAGAGAGAGAGAGAGAGAGAGAGACTGAAGGTTGACTGAGTCAAGTGTTTTATTTATAAAAATCATCCTTCCCTGGCTTTCCATTGTTTCCAAGCAGATGACGTTAATTTTCAAAGACGTTATCCCTCTTTGTAAGGGTGATTCATGCCCCTTTGTATGAGACTGGGATGCCGCATGCAGGTAGAACAAAAAAGAAGATCGGAACTCAGGTTTTATCTGAAGTCACTCCAGAGTCCTGTGTACTCAGTGCTTCCATTCTACGGGAACAAAATGTGTCATTGTGAATGCCTTTGTTTTTCTCTCAATGGTTTAATATGACCATCACATGCTGCTACAATTCTTTTGCAAGCATCACTTTGTTTCTTTTCTCTCAATGGTTCAATATGATCGTCACATGCTATTACAGTTCTTTTGTAAGCATCACTTACAATTTTACCTGTGTTGTTTTTTTTTTTGGCTGANTTGTTTTTTTTTTTTTGGCTGATATAAGTTCCCCCATTCTTCTACACAGAAACATTTGCAGTATTTTAGTATGTGTACCCCTGTCTCTTTTACTTGTGACCATCCTCATGGAGCCAAACACAGTAAAGGCCCTCACATTCCAGCTGCTGTGTGGCCGGCGAATTCATTGTAACAAGCCAACCAACCTTTTTACTCATTTATTATTTGGCTATAGAAATGCTTTCTAATTTTCCGGGTCAAGTGTGATTTCCATGGAAATATATACCAGAGGATTAAAATTTGTGTTTGTGACCCTGGATCAGACCATGCCCTTTGGCCTCAGTCTGGGGAGTTCTCTCTGGTGAATTTCAGTGAAAAGGGACCCTCACCACCACCACCATTACCCCGCCTCCCAATCCAGGCTCTAAGGGAAGGCCAGGGGCCTGAGGCAGGAAATAAACAGGACCTGGGGGAAGTAGGTGTCTTGTATTATCAGCTGTAGGAGGTGTGACTCACAGTCATTGATGTTCCTGCTTCCTGGAAGCACCTACCTGAGAGTAAAGTACTGAGAAAGAGCACTGGCGAGAAAGAAGCATCAGTTGCCCGATGGTCACAGGATGAGGACAAGACAGGGCAGGTGGCTGAGCAGATTCCAGAGGTCTGTGCTGTGTACTTCTCTATAGAAAAGTTTTACTTCAACTATTAAGAGGTTGCCGTTAGGAAGGAGGAACTGGTACTAGGGGGCAGAAAGTGACAGACACACATAGAAGCTACCAAGATTCCCCGCTGGCTAAAGAAAATCCAAATCTCTCTGCGCTTTCTCCTTCCTCTGTCTTCTACAGTTGTCCGTCCTGGCACACACTCCTATGGTCTCTACCCAGAGAAGGATTCACACATACTGAGAGAGTTCTATGGACAGGATGGGTACGTGACTTACACGGTTTTGCCCTTCCCTATAAGCCTTCTCCTATGAGGTGAGCAGGGTTCTGTCCAAGCGCCGCATGCCTTCCTACCCTCTCATCTCTGGACCTGGCCTTGTGCCATGCTGCACTAGTGGGGTGCAAAGAAAATATATGATACCTGCTGCATTTGAGTCGATGTCTTAAGGAGAATCCTGGGAACAGATTCTTTCTTCCTGGAATTCACAGAGCACAGCCACAGATGGCCCATCCACAAGCAATACAAGTTTGCTATAAGGCTATTGAGCTTTACAAATCTTTTTGTTACTGCAGAAAAGCCAACTAATATTGTGGATAAGGAAGACCCCGTAGGTGAACAAGGCTTTATTCTCTTAAGCAAAGCCCATAGAGACTGACTGCAGCCACAGTTCTGACTGCCTTTTGTGAATAGCCAGGCAGTAATGACGGGCTGTTACTATCTAAGAAGCCGTGACTCTCCTAGGAATCAGATATCTAGTTCTCCACCTTAACTCCACCTCTACGTCTAAATTCCAAATCACAGCATAAGAAGAAAAGATGAAAACAACTTAGTAATAGACAGGAAGAACTGAGTTGGAAAACAAAATTAAAGAGTCTGCAGAAATAAATGATAATACATGTTACTTAAAATCTGCTTTGACCCAGTCTGTTCATTTTGTACAAAACAAAACAAAACAAAACAAAAAACAAAAAACAAAACAGCAGGTCACGGAAGAAGGTCACAAAAATCGTCATAACTCAATACACAGTCTCTCTGTGCTCAAAAGATGTGCCTAGGGGAAGACAGATGCCTTACTCACAATGGACGACACAAGTGATGAGGGCAGAGGTCGAAAGTTATTTGTGTTTGTCAGTATGCTTTGGGAGGCTGTGCACACTGGCCTGAAACAAAACTCTAAAGGTCAGTTCTGTCTGCTCTTCTGGCTCCCAGCTCACACCTGCCTTTATGACCCTCTGTGTACAAAGAAGGGGTGCATGAGGCCTTTGGAAAAGCTAATACTGAACAGGCCGTTTCCTGCAGCAAAATGAAGCCCAAACCAAATTTTTGTTAAATTCATACCAAAGAAACTGGTTCCAAAACATCACCCCCTTTTTTCTTCCCTCCAGAGTTCCCCCGGAAGTTTAGCTTTTAGGAATCTTGTACATAAGACAGCACATTCTCTGCAGGGACAATTTGAGTGGAATGGTGTATGTGTGCGTCTGTGTGTGTGTCCAGATTGTGTTTCTCTCTGCAGAAATTCTGAGCGATTCTATCGGCAGAACTGAAAAACTAGAACTATCATGGAAGCCCCCATGCCTCAACTCGCTTTCATTTTCTGTGTCTCTGGGGCACATCCTAATCTTGGCACCATGGGTCTGAGAGTCATTGCAGGGAAGAGGCCGCTGTGCCAGCATCCAAACAGAGCTTGTCACCAGCTAAAGGAGGATGGCAAGCAAGATTCCACTGGATTATTGGGAGAATTTGGCAAGACAACTCATAAAAATATACAGTAGGGTGTTCGCCACCACAATTGTCTTCAAGAACATAGTAGTTCCTTAGCTCTGCTTGAGGAAAATATTGCATGTTTAGGTCACGTGCAGGATGTGTGTGTAAGAGGAACAGGAGTGAGCCTGAGAGGAAGCCTGGGTGTGCTTCACGGTGTGAAGTCATTACACACTGGATTAACTTTCCACTACTCCAGTAAAATGCCTTGGATAACTAACTCATAAAAAGAGGTTCATTCTGCTTTTGCACAAAATTTGTAGGTTCCACTCCAAAAATCAAATCTCTTCCTTGCTTTGGACCTGCAGGGAGGAAACACATGGCAAAAAGAACTCACCTCATAGACAGCAACAGAAGAAAAAGAGGGAGGTCCTGGGGTCCCACAGTGCATTCTGAGGGTACACTTCCAACAGTGTGGTAGCCTCCTGCAAGGCCTGACCTCAGTATACCAGGCTGGGTACAAAGCTCCACCTCAGTGCTACAAGCAAGGTTTGGAGCCTTTAACCTATGAGCCTCTTAGGAGTGTTCCCAGATCCAGATGTTTACACATGCGTCTTCTGAATGGCATGAGGAAATCCTAGTATTGTGTGGGGCAACACTCAGATAGTCAGTGCCATCATTTGTGTGTCACTAGGAATGGTACAAAGCATCCACCCCCAGTAGGGACTCAGAATCATCAGGCAGGGAGGAGAAGTGGAGCACACAGGTGACATGCCAACTTCAGATCCACATCCTGCGCCTGCATGCACACTTACCAACTTCTCTTCAATATGCTCATTCGTGTGGCAAAATAACAGAAAGGTGGCACAACAAAGCTTTCTAGACCTTTCTGAGAATCTATTTAAAGCTTGTGATGTTGGCAAAATTATTTATAACATGACAAGGTGTTTCTGGGTGCTTCAATGTCACGTCCTTGACTCAAGAATCTCAAACTGAGTAGTGGTTTGGAAAAAGCCATGGTTCCTTCTAATGATTCTCTTTGCGCTGAAACTATTGCTGATTTTAGGTAGCCCAAGCAGAGTAAAAGGCTGTGCTTGCTTGTAGAAGAAGGGGTGGGAGGAAAAGAACTTCTTCTGGAAGTCTCATGAGTCTTAGGGTTTTCATTGCTGTGAAGAGACACCATGACCACATCTCTTGTAAAGAAAACATTAATTGGGGCTGCTCACATACAGTTTCAGAGAGTCCATTATCATCATGACAGGATCATGGCAGGCAGAGGTGGTGCTGGAGCTGAGACTACTATATCTTGCAGGCAAAGAGAAGTCAACAGAGCATAGGAAACCCCAAAGCCTGCCCCTACAAGGACACACTTCCTCCAACAAGGCCATACCCACTCCAACAAAGCCACACCTCCTAAGAGTGCTTATGAAGGCCAATTATACTCAAACACCACAGTTCCACCATCACATGAGAGCAGCCTCCTGGGACAATCCAGAGTGATGGGATAAGAAGAAAGGACAGGATCCATCTGATTCTCTTCAGACCCTTTCCTCAAGGGAAACAAAGCCCTTCCCCAAAAAGGATTCATTTTGATATTTTCAAGTCAAAAGTCTGATCTTCGGAAGACACAAAACGTGTAGAAACCCATTTCATACTCTTTCTTTGTGCAGAAGAATTAATGATCTACTACCCCACACATCAAGGACACCGGGAAATGGAAAGTATTTCACATTGCATTCACACTAGGCGGAGACTGCAGACAAGGCATTCCTAAGCTTATCCAGTAAAGAAGAGTTTGAATGTACAGACATTTCACATAGTAACACCCGCTTCTCCTGAAAATGAAAGGGCAGGCTGAACTCTGAACTCTTTGAGGCTGCCCCCACTTATCTCAGGGGTAGGTATTCTGTCTGGGTTTCTAATCCCTCAACTCCACTTGTTGAAATACTGGCTCCATTCTGCAAATCTGATCTGCAGGATCTCATGAGATACACATGGTAGGGAAAGATCCTGAGAGGGTGGGAGGGGCTTGACATGGGGTAGTTTGAGTTGAGGCTGCCTGGGCAGTTTCCAATGCTTGGTATAGGAGCTAAAGTTGAAGTGAATAGCAGAGAAGAGTCCTGTAAGAAAGTGACAGTTCTATGTCTCACTTCTAGGTCACACAGGGAGGTGTCCTAACTTGATCTTCCTTTGGTTTCCCTGCCTCTAGGAAGGGAAAATACTAACGAGTCCTTAGTTCTAGTGAGATTTTTCTCTTTTAAAAGTTGTGGTCAAATACACACACCATGAAATCTGATTATTTCTCAAGTTTATAGATCAACCATATCAAATTCATTCAGACTATCATTCAGTCAAACATCACCTTCATCTTCAGTACATTTCCACCTTCTTAAACTAAAAGCCCAGACAGCTGCATAGCTCTTAGATCTCTCTTCCCAAGTCCCTGAGCCACCAGCCCTGTGTATATGTGAATTTTACTACTCTAGGTTGCTGGGAAGGTTTATTAGTAGTGATATAATTGGTATAGATTTATGTAGATTTCTTCATGGCTCCGTTTAATAGGTTATTTTTTTCTAGGAGTTTCCCCATCTCATATAAGATCATAAAATTGTTGGTTTGCAGTTTTCAGAGTTCCATTTTCTAATCTTTTTTTTAAAATTTCACTGAAATTAGTGAAATGTGCAGACTTTAATGTTTGGCTTTAAATATTTGCATCTTCTTTTTCTCTTGGTAAATTGAGTTTCAAGTTTTCCCAACTTCATTATCACTTTGAATAACTAACTTTTGACTTGATTGACTTTTCTTTCCCATTTTCTCTTCATTTTAGTTAATCTTTGTTACATTTTATTATCTGCCTTTTTCTTACCTTGAGTCTAGTTGGTTCTTTTTCTGAATTCTTAAAGTATAAAGCTATGTTAATAATTTGAGTCCCTCTTAGTATAACTTTTTATACCTATATGCTTCCAATAAAAACCACTTCCTATACAGTCCTTATATTTGGCATATTTTGTAAGTGTCTTCATTTCCCTTCAGATATCTTTACACTCCCATGTATTTACTGCTTAATTTTAGACATTTGTGGAATTTTCAGTTTTATTTATGCTCTAATTTTCTAATTTTATTCAATTGTCATCTGAGAAAAAATTGTATGCTTTTTACATTTTCAAATTTATTAAGATCTATTTTGTCGCCCAACACAGAATCTATTATGAAAAAAACTCTATTAATATTGGATTTTATGTTCTCCTAGGGCTGGGTGAAGTTTAGGACATAAGTCAATTTGTCTTTACTGTTCAAAACTTTTGTTCACTGTTGAAAGTAAGAGATTGAAAAATGTTATATTCTAGATTGTTTGTGTCTTTTGTTGTTGTTTTTCAAGACAGGGTTTCTTTGTAGCTTTGGTGCCTATCCCAGAACTAGCTCTTGTAGACCAGGATGACCTCAAACTCACAGAGATCCGCCTGCCTCTGCCTCCCGAGTGCTGGGATTGTTTGTGTCTTTCAGTTGTTTGCCTTATATGGTTTGGATCCCTGAATTTCAACCATACATGTTCATGAGTGTTATTCCTTTTTGAAATAGTGAGTCTTTTATCATTACATAATGCTTTTCTTCATCTCATACAACAGGTTTTGCCAGGACCCTGTAATGATGTTTTGTTTATTATCTAACAAATAAAGCTTGCCTGAAGATCAGAGGGCAGAGTTAAGCCATCAGTTAGCCATAGAGGCCAGGCAGTGGAGGCACACACCTTTAATCCCAACACTTGGGAGACAGAGACAGACAGAATTTTGTGAGTTCAAGGCCACCCTGGGCTACACAAAATTGAATCTGTTTAAAAGAGAAACAGAGCTCACACAAAGGTGATACCAGCACTTGGGATCCCATGCCTTTAATCCCAACACTAGGGAGGTAGAGACAGGAGTGATATGACTGAGCAGAGAGAGGAATATAAGGTGGGAGGAGACAGGAACTCAGAGGCAGTCTGAAGTTTGGTGGAGACAGCATTCAGTCTGAGGATTCACAGATACAGGATCATCTGTTTGGTCTCAGCATTAGTAGAGGGCACTCTGTTTCTCTGATCCTTCAGCTTTCACCCCCTAATATCTGATCCCAAGTTTTTATTATTAAGAACATTTAGAATTCATACTACAAGTACACTCTCTAAGTAGGTTCTCTAAGCTTTGTCAGATAATAGTATAGCCACCCTGCGTTCTTTTGGTGGCTATTTACATAGGAGTCTTTTCTCATCCTTTCATTTTCAACCACAGTTGCTGCTAAGATGGATATCTAATGGGCAGCATATGACTCAATGTCCTGTTTATTAATTTTTTAAAAAAACTTTTTTAAAAAAGTCTTTGCCTTTTGATTGGGAATTTAATACATTTATGTTTGACTTAGTCCATTTTTCCCCCTTGCTGAAACAGTAGAAAATATCAAAGACTGGGTATTTACTTTTTTCAGTTCAGGAGACTAGGAAGTTCAAGATTTGTGGGGTGGGGGGTGGGGTGGTGGCCATAGTTGATGAAGGTCTGCTTGCTTCATTATTCTATGGTAGAAAAGAAAGGACAGGAGACTACATGCAAATGAGAGAGCAAGACAGGTAAGATGTGTGCCTCAAGTCCTGTAACAGACAGCATCAATCCACTCATCAGGGTCTTAAACAGCTCCCCTATGTCTCCACCATATAACACACTTGCGCTGGGGAGTGATTTTCAGGTTGTATGCTTTGGAAGACACTCTCAAGGTATGTGCCATGGACAATACTTACTGATTAAGAAGAGTTGGTTTGGGCATCAGATGGATGTTCCCTCCATGTCTTTATTCCAGTCCATGTCAAGAGAGGAAATAGAAGAGGCAGTAGCCATCTTTCTTCGCAAAGTCACAGCCTAGAAGTGATAGCATAATTTGCTTTTCCACCATCCTGGCTAGTCCTGTATTTATCTGTGGTCTGATTATTTTCAGATATATATATATGAAGAAACATCCATATACTCTAGACAGGAAGGTTACCAAGAGACCAAAGAAGAATTCTTTCCAAACCCAGATAGGTGAACCCCTGAGTTTACTGGGGTTCTTTAACAGAAGCAAGGGTGACTTAAGTGCAACTATACTACCAGCAAGTTCAACCCTCAGCATGTCTTGGTGAGAGTCATCACTGAAGAGTCCCTGCCCTAGTCAATTTCTACCTCCTTTCCACTGTGTTCGAGACCACCTGTAGCTATGACAGGAGGAAGTCGTGACTGAAATCTCAGGTGAGGGTCTGTGAACATCCTCCTCTTTCTGGGTTCTCCCAGTGTCCAGGCATTTGCCAGAAGAGCTTGCAGATCTCAAGGAGACAAACATACGTACTGATTTATTATAAAATAAAGAAAGGTTACAATGAAGAATACAGAAGAATAGGCAGGTAAAAAGGTACTTGGGTGAGGTGAAAAGGATCCCAAACACAGAAATTTCTGTTTCTGTGAAGCTGGGTGTGCCATGGATACCATCTTCTAGAAATTTTTATAGAGACTTTAGTACAAAGACATGATTGATTATTATCTCTCTCTCTCTCTCTCTCTCTCTCTCCAGCTCCTCTCCCTTTCATGGAAAGTGGGGGAGGGAGAAGAATCTAATTATGGCTTAGTCTCTCTGATAAACCATCTCTACCCAGAATACACCAAGACTTTCATTAAAACAAGACTCCTATCAACTAGGAAATTCCAAGGGACTTTGGAGCTTATGTGTTAGATACTGGGGCTAGTAACCTCAGCACCCTAGAGGCTGAGGCTGAGAGATCCTAAGTTTAGGTAATCCTGCTCAGAAAGAGAGAGAGAGAGAGAGAGAGAGAGAGAGAGAGAGAAGAAGGAAAAAAGATAGGGCAGAAGTTGGAAACAAAAGATACTCTAAGCATCCCTGTTGCTTAGGAAACTGCAAGGTCTTTAGCAACTCAGTACCATGGTTTCACACTGACTATCACACATAACATACTGTTAAACTATTCTAGGTTTCAGTTGCTGAGTGAGGTGAGAAAATGTGTGTTTAGTATATTCAGGATTCTCCCTAAACTGAAGCTATTGGGTTAGCAACTGTAATATGTGCATTTCATCTAGAAGGCTTCTTTCCTCCATTGCCGCCTCCACTATTCCCAAGGCTATAGACAGAACATCACCAGTTCTGAGGTTATAGGACCTACTGAGAAGAGAACCCAACCCTGAACCTTACTGGGTGGCTGTGCCCCAAACACTGCTAGAATGTGCTCTAATATCACTCATTACAACAAAGAAACACAGTGTAGGCTGCCCTTACAATAAATGACTTTGAGACTTAAGATGTGCCCATTAGACTTGGAGGATCGTGGGATTTATAGTTTTTATTTTTTGGAAATGCAGAATTTCCTCCTCATTTCTGACCTCTGAGACATCACCCCCATTTTCACCATGTCCCCTTACTTAAACATGATAAGCATTGGTTTTGGTGTTGACTGAAGTAACTGAGGTGCTTTCAGCTGGAAAGTGGACTTCAAGCATGGGTTTCCAAACACTAACTATCCTGTTTGGTAGTGTATTTCTAGATAGGGGCACTCATGTTTATAAACCAACCCAGGCAATGATTAAAACTCCTGATGACTGCTACTTATGCTTGGGCTGAGGGTGCTGAGCATGCGTGAGGCTCTGGGTTCCATCTCCAGCATCACAGACAAGAATAAGGACAACAAAATTACCTGTATTTGCCTGGATATGGTAGGGTTGCTGCTGATGTATTGGAAAGAAATAATCGAAAACAGCTTCCTCTGGCTTAATCATTGGTGAGAGAATAGGTGGAGGCCTCAGTTGGGAAATGTTCAGGGTCCTAGGTCAGATTTCAAAACCATGTAGGGAATTTTTCTGATCGCCTGCCTAAGAAAAACAGAATGAGAGGAAAAAGAGATGAACAGGAGGCCTAACTCTAAAATCTGTGTCTTGTCCCCCTAGGTCTGTGATTCCAGGCTACGATCTACCTCCTATTGATTTAACTGAACTGAGATTATGACCTCTTTCCTACTCCTCGACAGCACTGTATACTGTTAAATGTCATTACATAAGTTGGCTCCCAGGTTTTTCCATGTGGTTGTAAGCTATTTATTCCTCGTAGTCACTAAACCTGCCAGGGGGAGAACTACAAACCAGTACACCAGATGTGGGCTTACTACAGGATGACCGTTAGAAACTTCTGTTCCTTGACAACTTGAGCCCTGAGTTACATGCTTCTGCTATTTAGTACTCTCCAAACTCCAGAGGAAGCCAGTTATTCCAATATAGCCGTGGACAGGAAAGTTGAATGCTGAACAATATTGTGAAATGATTGTATTTTCTAATTATCATTTTACTACTTTTCTTTTTTACCTGATTTAGAAGTAGAGAGTCACTTCATAGGTCAAAAATTTTGCTAAAAAAAAAAAATCTAAAATGCAGCTTCAGAGACTAAAAAGTTGAGCACATGTGAGACGATCTATCTAGTCTCAATAAGAACAGTCTTGGAGACATTTGTTTGGATGCAGGGTGTCAAAGTTCTTGAGAAGTTCCCTTATCTCTACTTCCTCTGGTAGTTAACTTTTACTGGGAAATGCTTCTCGAGTTACTATCAAGTCCAGCTATCAAAGCAGTCATAGAGGAAATGGATGCTGAGAATCTCAGCAACAAGACTGTGGGAAGGCTCTTACCCGAAGGTATTCACACACCCTCCCAAGGTGGGCAGAGTTCCAGCCAAGTACCCTTGCCAAGACCCCAGTAGGCCATAAGATTCAGAAGTGTAAATTCTAGCCATGAGCCCAAGCACAGTTCTAAAGCAAAATTCCAGTTTCCTTCAGTTCATTTACTCTATTTTGCAAGGCCTCTTAAAATCTCCTCACCATTAATTCACTATGGATTTGACATGGCCCTGGGAGGCATGTATAAACGGCAGTCACAAATTGAGCAGATTCTGGAACAAAGGGTATTAAATGAAATGAAAAAGAGAAAATGAAGAGTGGGTAAGACAGGTTAGTTGGACTTTTAATTATTTCTCATTTTGAATAGTTTGGTGTGTTGGGATTTTAGACCTTAATGAACTTCACTTGAAAATACCAAGCTTTTATCTTCATTTCATGGATGTGTGTAGGAAATTTTCTTCCATGAAATAATTAATTTGCTGTTTTATTTTCCTGGTCTGCAAGTGGAAAGCGTTGGGACTGTGGTTTTCTCACTTTGTGTAGCTCAATCCCAAGTTGATGTACTTTGCCTTCCATTCCCCACTGTCGCTGGACTCCATCTGTCCCAGATGCCTCTTCTCAGAGTTGACGGTTAAAAGACTAAGATGAGGCCCAATAGCTGGTCGCTATTTTAATAAAGATTTCCCTGCTCATAGAAATATTCACGGATGCTTCTGTAACATTGAAAAGAGAGATTTACATTTTTAAATGTCTCGTTTTGAATTAGGGTATGGAAGAAATAATACGTCGACCGTTTTTCAATTTGCCATTGGTTGGTTATTTGATTACTAATTTGATTGTAGAATTGTTCTTATAGGATAGTTGTTGTTAAGGCTAAACTAGATTTCAATAGGGTTTTTCATTGCAGTTTTCAAATTTACTCATAGTCAAAATATATAGAAAATATGTTGTACAAGTAGCAATCAGGTCTGGGGTAATGCTTTAAATCCCTTGATTCTTTTCAAAAAGGAAACAATGGCAGACATAGAACGAGATGGATTTTTATCCTATCAACTGAACAATGTAAAAGTTAAATGATACAAGAAAAAGTACTACTGAAAAAGGAATTAGTAAATACTAACCTTTNTCGACCGTTTTTCAATTTGCCATTGGTTGGTTATTTGATTACTAATTTGATTGTAGAATTGTTCTTATAGGATAGTTGTTGTTAAGGCTAAACTAGATTTCAATAGGGTTTTTCATTGCAGTTTTCAAATTTACTCATAGTCAAAATATATAGAAAATATGTTGTACAAGTAGCAATCAGGTCTGGGGTAATGCTTTAAATCCCTTGATTCTTTTCAAAAAGGAAACAATGGCAGACATAGAACGAGATGGATTTTTATCCTATCAACTGAACAATGTAAAAGTTAAATGATACAAGAAAAAGTACTACTGAAAAAGGAATTAGTAAATACTAACCTTTATATTTTTCTCCTTAGAAGATTCACATTTATAAAAATACTAAGTGAGTTCATGAAGAAATAAAAAGTTACAGCATTTTATAGTAGAACTAAGAAATTGATTCTTTAAGATAGTCATTCCATCATATTTTGTGGCAAGCAAACATTTAAATGAATGTCATACAAAAGTAGATACATTTGTGACTCTGACACCCAGAGTAGTATTTTAACTGCAGTTAAAATTAAAAACAATCTACATAATAAACTATCTTAAAGAATCAAGAGCAATGTGGTGAATACAAGAACTATAGTAGGACTTTGGAAATAAGAATTTATTTTCACCAAGATGAATAGAGGATGTGCTGAGTATCCTTAAAAGGGGGCAGAAAAATGAATGGGGCCAACAAGTTTCCAGAGCTTTTGATTTTGAAACTTCCAGGCAAGTTTTCATATGACTTTGTACAGGAGGCCCTGTATGGTTGGTTTAATTAGCCTACATGGTTAATTCAATCTGGTAAATTGCCTCCATCAGATTGGACAGTGGGCACGTCTACAGGGAGCTGTCTTGACTGACGATGGAAATGGAAGGGTCTATCCCACTGTGGGCAGTAACATGCCCAGGCAGGTAGCCCTAGACTGCTTAAAAGAGAGTTAGCAGAGAGCAGGAAAGGAGGGAAGGATGCTAGCAAGCAGTGTTTCATCTGCTCCAGGTTCTGGCCTTAGGTCCTTGCTTTGGCTTCTCCTGATGACAGATGATAAACTGGAAGTGTAAGCCAAGCAAATCTTTTGTCACCATGTTCTTTTGATGGGGATGCTTTATCACAGCAGCAGAAAAACAAACTAGAGTAGCCNAAGGATGCTAGCAAGCAGTGTTTCATCTGCTCCAGGTTCTGGCCTTAGGTCCTTGCTTTGGCTTCTCCTGATGACAGATGATAAACTGGAAGTGTAAGCCAAGCAAATCTTTTGTCACCATGTTCTTTTGATGGGGATGCTTTATCACAGCAGCAGAAAAACAAACTAGAGTAGCCTCCAATGCCACAAGCCCTTGGGTCTCCCTGTTTTTCTCTTGAGTTCTAACGTCACTTCAGATTCCAAGACTGACCACGTATCTTTCTAAAGTACTTCTCTTCTAAGGACCCAGGAGAGAAATGATCTGATTTGGAACACTCTCTCTTCCTTTCAGTCTACAATTCAGCCATTTTCCCAGCTATGCACAAAGTCAGAAACATCAGTAAATGAGAGAACAACTTCCCCATCTACAGAAAGTATCTTGGGATGAGTAAGGGCTATTCATACTCCTTCAACCTACAGTAGAGACCTGCAGCAAGCAAGGCCAGTCCTGAATAGTCCTAAACCGAATGTAGTTTATAATCACTGTTTCTGCCAGTAGTGACATAGACTCTTCTAGAAGCTGAAACATTTGTCCCTTTAAATCTTTGGATGGAAACCCTTGCCAGAAAAATCCCCTAGAATTCCTTAAGGGAAATTCTAGGGGTGAAATTCATCCAACAAATTCTCAATAAGCTAGTCATGGAATGAATGAAGCTGCCCAGGCACACAGCTGCCCCCTCTGACAGAGAAAGAAGGTTTCCTTGTGTGTTTCCCCCTTTGGGAAGCCCAACTCCCAGCAACTGGACAGCCTGTGGCAAGCTTAAGCCAAGACACTGGGCACAACCTGGACCCCACCCTTCAACACAGACTTCCCGTTCAGTAGCAGCTTCTGGCACTGAAGTTTTTATTTCTCCAAACTGCCACCACTATTTGGATAAAATAATTTTTGAACACATTTGAATTCTCTGTCGGAGGATATTTTCAGACACAGAATAGTGAAAACACCACCCTCCCCTGTACATTTTCCAGAGTCATTTCTAAAACAGTAAAAAAGAATTATTTTTTCACGAATGCCCACCTCCAGAAATCATCTCTTCCTATAAAATTTCTTGGACTATATTTTGGGGTCTTAAAAGCTTTCTTAAGACATCTCTTTTTAAAGTGGGACATTTATTGATGATATTCTCAAGCTATTTTTAAACTCTGTATCAGTAGTGGAAAAATTATGGTGTTTATGCAAAATCCTGTGTCCTACTTATTTTTATAAATAAAGTTTTATTGGGACAGACTTGTGAGTTCAGTGGCAGGTTATGTGGCTGCTTTTCTGCCACAGAGGAAGAGCTAAGTAGTGAGACAGAGACTCTAGGGCTCACATGCCTAAAGTGTTTACTAATTCGTTCTTTGCAAAACACGTTTATTGACCCCATCCTTCAGATTAAAAGACATCTCCAGTGCCTACCCACGCCCTTCTTTCTCATGCCAAGTTCAACACATGTTTCCTGTATTTTCAGCAGTTGGTTTTTTTTTTTATTGATTCTCCAGCTTTGGTCCATGAGAGTCTAAATATAGAGGCTCCAAAATGATGACCCTTACATTCTACCCTAGCCATTAGATTTAACTTCTCGATGAATCTGTCCTAAAGGAAGAAACAGGGTGTATAATTTTCATTCCAAGGCCACACTCATTCTACTGAAAAAAAAGACATGAAAATGAATTTTTTGTATGACCATGTGTTGAAATGTTTTATTCTTTATCTATCATCTATTTAATTTCCCAAGGTTAGAAGCCTTGTTGGATACTCTATGATTTCAAGATAATTTGCCACATGGTGACACAGCAAGACTCAGAGGTTGGCATGATGACATACTTTCTACAGGTGAAAAACAGAGGATCAGAGAGGTTATAGGATTTGCTTAAATATACTAAGCTCTTAAGTGTCTGAGTCAGAACATAAGCCAGGTTAGCCTCTTTCTCAGTTGCATCTTCAGGGAGTAATAATAACTTCTGTCTGTAAGACTAGTGTAAATATTGTACAAAAAATTTACACCCTTCCCTGTTTCTCACTTAAGTCATATTAGTATAAATTGAGCTCTTCACGATAGCACAACATCATAACTGACAAACACGTTTTTCAGTGGTGTAGAAGAATTTGAATCTGCAGTAGGGTATACTAGCTATAAAGACATAGGCAGGGACATAACCTGTCAGACCCTTATCTGTTTCTTTTACACAGCGGGATCAACAACATACTCACTCATAGGAAGCACCCACTAGATAGTTATTATAGATTATTAAATTATCAAGGATGATCTTTAACTTGACTGCCTGGAGACCACTGAGATCAGCTGTTAGAACTGCCAAGAAAGTCAAACAAGTTCAAACTTAAGTGTTGCACTAACGTTTGCCCCCAAATGGCTGATCTTTACTGCACTTCTTGCTGAAGGTCAGTGCCTATGATCTGTGTGTCTCCTGATGGAGCTGGTCCTAGTTAGGTTTCTGTTGCTGTGATGAAACACCATGACCAAAGGCATCTTGGGGAAGAAAGGATGAAATTTTTATTTTACAGCTTGCAGTACATTATCCAGAGAAATCATAGCAGGAGTCAGAGGCAGGAGTCAGAGGCAGGAAAACAAGCAGATGCCAATGAGTGCTGCTATTGGCTTGCTCTTCATGGCTTTCCTGCCCTGCTGTCTTACAGAATCCAGAACTATCATCACAGGGGTGGCATTGTACGCAGTGATCTGGGTCCTCCCAAATCAATTATCAACCAAGTAAATGGACCACAGGCTCGTTGACAGGCTAATCTTGTAGGTTTAGGTTCCCTCTTCCCAAATGACTCTAGTATGCGTCAAGTTGACAGGAAACCATCCAGTAGACAGGTACAGAGGGTAATTTCAAGAGGATTTGCTGCTGCGGGCAGTAGAGACTCTAGAGCTCTGTCTCGCGTGTACATGTGAGAGAAGAAAACCATCCCCAAATCCAATGCCTCAGCTTGCCAATGGACCACCCGGAAACGAGACCACTGCAATCTTTGTCACACACGAATGCGTTAGGAAAATGTGGGTGCCGCCTCTCACCTCACCGACATGTGATCAAGTGGCCCCAGCAGTAGTGAGACAAACTCAAGGCCATTTTGAGAGGGATGGTTCTGAAAGGCAGAGATTCTGAACTGTCCTGAGATCTGCAGAGAGAAACCACACAGGATTCAGCTGCCCTGGTGTCCCAAACTCTTCTCAGGGAAGGGACTGGATGTTTTCTCAGAGGGACAGTGGCTGGTAAGTGTCTGAAGATGTGAGTTCTGACTTGCAACAAGAAAGCTTCATAGTGAAACCCTTGCTCGAGGACAGACCTCAGGAAGTTTGCAAGTTCACAACAGCGCTGTCCCTGGGGAGAGGTTCCAAGACAATGACAGCAGATGCTATGATCCAAGGAGGCCTCACCTCCGCCATCCTCTACATGGAAGACTTTGGAAAAACTATTCTGTGAATGTCAGTGAAACCTAGACTAACCTTCCAAATGTATGGCCAGCTTGCTCTGGGCAGCATTTTCCAAGGCCATGGTCTCTAACTGGAGCATACACATGACTTGCTTACACTCAGCTGAAGAACAGATTTGGTTTCATAGCCATGAGTCCTGCAGTTGGGTTTTTCTAACAAGCTTCTCCAGTGACTCAATGGCCCTGGCCCAGGACACAGGTGTGGTGTGGCACGGAAACACCATACAGGGCCAGTGACAGAGGTTGGGTTAATAAGCAGTACCCCTCACTCCCACAATGAAGCCAGGCTGAGGACCAGCTCCTGCCCTGCCCAGCCCTTGCCCTGAACACTACCGTAGTTCAGCGTTTTTCCAAGTATGATCACTATATAATTTCACCTAATGCAAAATAATCTTTGAATGAGAATTACGCTGGGTTCAAAATTAGAACTGAGATTTAAAAAGAAAAATTAAAAGCCCTCTAATAGATTTCTTTTTTCCTTTCCCATAAAATTCTTGGTGTTCTGTCTTGCTTTACTCCTAAAAGAGTATTTCTTGTTTGCATATTTGCTTCTGTGGGGAAGGAAAGCATCTCAGGTTATCTGTCCAGAGGGAAATAGGACAAGAAGCAAAAAGGCATTCAAACAGTAAATAAACTATTTAGGATGTGATGTGTATTCATGAGTCACTGGGTAGGAAGAGGAACTGAGCTGCCGGGGTTGGTAAACCACAAGCCTGTGAATCAACAGCACTTCGTTTGCTGTTCTAATAATGGCAAACACCAAGGTGTACCAGAGCGGGTGTGAGGGGTTTCCTCCTGTAACTGCTTAGATGATATTTGGGCAGAGTGCTAAGTTCATTCAGAGGAGACAGGAAGATTTTCTGCTTCTCTGAGAAGGTGAGAAAGTGGGGGTTCCATCTACCACTCAGGAGAGAGAAGTGGGAAGATAGAACCCTACCATCTGTGGGTGAGCACCATCCGTTCTACTGGACAGCTGAGAACACGCACCCCTCACACTGGTGAATGTGACTTTGTGTTTCATTTTCTCCTCATAGCAGGCTGAGGGACCAGCAGCACTCACTTTACCTGGGGAGGAAGCCCGACTTGACATGGGATAAAGCTGAGGTTTGCACTCATACCTCCAAGAGGTCAGAAGCTTTGCTGATGTTTGTCAAAGAATATCTTCTGAGAGGCAAGTGTCTCTTTCATCTTTCATGCTTTCATCTATTAGATGAGAAAACTAGGCCCAGAGGGCTAAGGATTCTGCGGTGAACACAATACACAAAAGCCAACACAGAAGGATGAACACACTTTTTTGTTATATTTTCTTTTCTTTTCTTTAAGTGCTGGATACCAAATCCAGAGCCTCACACAAGCTAGACAACTTCTCTATCACTGAGTTACATCTAAAGTTCTTGAGAAACAAGGATTTCTGTTTATGGATTCATGCTCTGGTTTTCGATGATGCTGTTCCCCAATTCCCCATGTTTGTGAGGTCAGTGAGTACCTTTATCACCTCCACAAGCGTGTGCAAGTGCTTGTGAAAGCATGCCTGAGGCAGGGTATAGCATGCATGCATGTGAAGGAGTGTCATTGCATGTGAGTGTCTATGTGTTTGAGTTTGTGACTGCATAAGAATGTATGCATATTTGAGACAGAGGAAGAGAAGAAATAATGTCTATGAAGCCCCAGGCACGTGTCTCTGATCCAAGACCTTCACCTAAGTTACTGCACTTAGTGAGAGTGACTGCAGACTAGACAGTATATGGGATACTGTTAGTTATCAACTTGATAATCTAGAATCACCTGGGAGACAGGCCTCCCTGTCCAAGATCATCTTGATGGAGTTGAGGTGGGAAGAACTATCCACTGGGGGTGGTACCATTACCTCTCCAGAATCCTGGATTATATAGAAGGTGAAGGGAATTTAGCATGCAGGTCACTGCATTGTGTCTTGGGATATCCTACCTGCTTGAAAACCAGGGAGCCATCCAGACCCTGCCTTCTGTAAACAGATGCTGTCCAATGCCCTTCTCTTGGGTACTATCAGTTAAATTCACTTTGTATCTTTCACTGTTAGAACACAGAACAGCGGCTTCCAACTTTGAGTTCTTAGCATCCCATCACTCTTAAAAATCATTGAAGACTTAGAGAACTTTGGTCTCTGAGAGTTAATATCTCTCAAGAAATTAATTATTAGAAATTACAGCTGGGACACTTAAATATTTAACAATCCATTCAAAATAATAAACACATACTCTTTTTTACAGAAGCAGAGATAATAGTTTTAGGAAACACTTGGTGAGTTCCAGAACAGAAGAGCTGAGAGAAAGTAGAGCGCCTGTTCCCATTTCAGACAGCACAGTGGGCAAATGACTTCTCTTGCTTCCCTTGGCATCCAATCCGTCCTAACAGTGAGTGTCCCCAAGTCTTGGGAAACTTTACTCTTCATGTAAGAGAGCAGCGGGGGGGCATGCATGTCCTTAAAATACCACAGTATGGGAATGGGTTTGAACCTATTGACCTCCTAGAACTATATCCAGACACCAAGTGTTCTCTAGACCATGTTTTCAGAACCCAGCATGCCTTTAGTTGCACTGAACTTAACCATACTTACTTTTTAGATCTGATTTATAGCCCTTTTCAGCCCTGGTTCTGTGGTGCTGTTGGGTTGGAGAATGGCCACCCTCTACTGTGTACTACACAGATGGGATCACCTCAGCACAGCCCTTGAGGACCTGGAGCCTCCTCCCGGCCTTGCCCTCCTAGGGCCCCTGACTTTTAGCATCACTGACGACACCCAATCCCTGTTTTTAGCTCAGGAAGCCTTCATTAGAACAGACACTCCATCCCAGGCACAAGTCAGAGTCAGCTGACAAATCTCTCTGGCTCTTTCCTGCAGGGTACATGTGCTAGTGTCTGTGTATGGGTATGTGTACTGAGTATATGTGCCCACAGAAGCCAGAGGTATCAGATTCATTGGAAATGGAATCATACACAGGCGGTTGTCAGCCACCTGATATGGGTGCTGAGAACTCAACTCCAAATCTCTTCCAGATTTGTGCTCTGCCTGAGCCGGGCTCTTTTCTGCTGAGCTATCTGTCTAGTCCTTTTCTGCCTTCCTCACTGGAGCCCTCGCAGGCTCACTCCAGGAGAAGGTCAGTGAGATGAACATACAAGTTCTTGAGGTAGCTGGAAGACTTGGTATCATCACCTGCACCACATCTTCCACCATCCTGTGATGCTGAGAAGCAGGAAGGAGACAGCAGACCTTAGCACCAAATCTGCGCATCTCTAGCTCACAGTTAAGAACTTATATTTAGTTCAGTCACTGGGTGCTTTTTGAATTGGAATCTAACTTTGTAAATATTAGTGTATAAAATCTTAGTATAGATTGCTGCCCCTCTCCTCTCTCTTTCTGAGACAGGGTATCTATGTATGGTTGGATGTCCTGAAACCAGCTATGTAGACCAGACTGGCCTTGAACTCATGGAGATCCAGCTGCCTCTTCTTCTCAAGTGCTAGGATTAAAGGGTGTGTCTCCATGTCCTGCCCTAGAGTCAAAAATCAGTAGATTCCTGAACAGTGTAAAGAAAATCCTGGAAGAGTGTAACATATCTCAGTGTTGAGTTTGGAGGTTGGAAATGGTGGAAAACAGTTTGGGAATGTTGTATTATGTGTTTTGAATTGAGATGTGCTTGCTTCTGCCTTTCTAACATGGTCACCTGAATGTCTGACCTGCTTCTGTGGTGTGGGTTGGACCTCTATTGGACAATGCCATTCCAGACACACCTTTAATCCAGATATTTTGAAGTGGGAAGAACTCCTTCTAATCTAGGCCACACCTTCTGCTGAAAGCCTATAGTTTAGCTTTACTTCTACTTTTGACATTAAAGCATCAACCCAGATACATATATATATGTGTGTGTGTGTATTGTGTATGTATGTATGTATACACACACACATATCCTATATAAAGGACGGAGAAGAAGGAAACCTCGTTCTTTGCCTGCTTGCTCTCCCCCTGACTAGTAAGTCCATCCTTCTACTGGCATTAGAGCCTACTTCAGGATCCCAGCTGAAGACCAGATGAGACATCTAGCATCTTAGAATGAAAAACTATTGAATTCTTGAACCTTCTGTTAATAAGCAGCCGTTGTTGGACTAGCTGGACCACAGCCTGTAAGTCATTCTAATTAATTCCATATATATGAAGAGAGAGAGAGATTCATTTTATAAGCTCTGTTACTCTAGAGAACCCTGACTAATACAGATCATATTTCCTTGCTGCTGCCTTTCGGACTGAGTGAGACCCATATGGCGCCCAGCCTGAGTGTGAGCAGGTAATGTTAGGGACTGTAATGACTGGAAGAGTCAGCGTTTACACAGGACAGAGCAGTGACAGATGCCTTAGGTTCCATGCAGCAGCCATGTCCTCTCACCAAGGAGCTCGACAGGGCGATTTCTATCATTGTCTCATTGTGCCTGAGGGGATACTGAGACTGAGAGCTCCGGACTTAAAGTGTAACTAGAATGCAAATGTGTCTGTTCCATCCTTTCTACCCCTTCTCCGGCTGAAGAAAGGGTGCTTTTAAGACTAAGAGGGTGGACAGGTGTCTGTTTGGATTCTATTATCATACTGTAAAGCCTAGACATCTGTTCCTGTAAACTATGGCTTCAGACCCAAGAGTCTGAGGTAAGACTATGCTGGCTTCAAATTCATCTCTACCATGTTCTAGAATATTGTTTGGCCTCTGTGGTTTCTCATCTTATAAAAGGACTAATAGTGAGGAGTGCTCTGAGGGAAGGGCAAGAGAGGAGCCATGTCAGATGGGTCAAGGTTCTGACCTACATTCCACAGGATTTTGTTTTGTTTTGTTTATAGTAACTTGTCATGAGATCAAAAGCTACTCCATACTATAGTCCCATTTTTGCAATACCCCATTGTTAGATTCCTAATTCATGAGACAATAACATCCACGAATGGATTTAAGAACACATAGCTCACAGTAGCTTCAGATCTCAGATTCTAGAACATCAATCATTTAATTTCACTTCTGATTTTGATATCAAGAACAACCCCAGCTACTCAAATCTTCAGCAAGCAGCCCCTAACCATCATATCTCACAGGGTAAGGATGAGAGGGGGGACTCTAAAGCTAGAGCGCTGGGGAGTCTGACCCATAAGCACCAGAGACACTGAGAGCCCAGCAAAAGCCAGGTCTCTGCCTAGCCTGGACCCACCACTGGGGACATAGGTGTGTGGCAGTGACCAGGAACATCACCTAGGCAGTTCGTTTCCTTGGATTTTTCGAAAGTGGATAGACTATATTCTTAGAGCGGTTTCAGAGTTTCAGAAACTTGATCAAGAAATACAAAAGTTGGCACAAGTATTCTCAGTCCCAATTCTGTTCAGCCTTTCCCTTGCCTTCAATAGCTGTGTTAGGGTAGCGTCGGCTGCAAATGAGGGGCCAGTGTGGATGTGTTCCTCAGTGAGGGTCTGGTTCACAATAGGGCTAGTTCTTTGTGCTGTGTTACTCTGCGGGTTGTGATAAAAACACAGCGTCATGTATCCTTCACAGGTATCTTATAAGCATCTTCCCACTCTAATCCCCGCATATACCCCAGCACTGCTCTGTGTCCTGCACCCTCCCTGCCTAAACCCTCCATAGATTTGCCTTTTCTAGAATGCTGTGCTGCTGGAAATCATAAACTATGAAACTTTTTTTTTTTGAATTGTTTCTTCAGCAAAACCCTTTCAAAGACTTTTCCTGTATTTTCATGGCTTGGTGACTCATTGCTTTTTGTTTGTTTGTTTTTACTGTTACTGTGGAATGATACTTCTTTGCGTGGTTGAAGGGCATCTTGGTTGTTTCCTCACTCTGGTAACCACAAGTAAAGTTGTTGTGGAATTCTCCTGAAGCTTTCTGTGTGGACCTCAGTTTCGCCTCATTTTGGCAAATACCAAAGGGCATCATGGGGCTAGGGTGGAAATATGTTTACTTTTGTAAGAAGTCCTTACATTCTCATCCACAGCAGCTGCACTGCTTATCACAGTGGCATGGGAGGAAAATGGGGTCTCCCAGGAGGTGTGATGGCACTGGCCCTGTGAGTGTTGGAAAACTGCCAACCGGATTCAGCTGTGACTTCAGTGAAGGTCACATGGCTGACAGGGTGGAGAAGCCTTGCTGAGGAGTCTGACAGGAAGAGGAAGCGCTTTAAAGGCCAGGAGCAACTGGGTCTTGTTCTAGCCCCCAGCCCCTTTATTTTTCCTTCCCTTTTGACAAAAAGCTAGCAAGGAAGGGCTGAGCAAACCCATCGTGGTTTGTAGGGACCCAGCACAGGAACCTGGGGCTGAGTGTAGAAAGGCTGGTCTGAACCTAAGACTATCCTCTCCCTGGGCCTCTCTTGCTTCCTGCTGGGAAGAGTTTCAATATGGCAGCAGTGATACAACCATCCTGCACCAAGTCCTCTACTCAACAGAGTGTTTCCATGGAGCGGTTATGTCTCTGATCCCAGGCTCCCTCCCAACCAGACACAGAGAAGCAGCCGAGAGTGTGGGGGCCTTTCTCTTCTGCCCACTCCAGTCTTCTCTGAAAGACCCTGGAAGATGCTGGCTTCTTGGAAGCAGCCTCAGAGGGGCTTGAGCAGCCCTCTAGCTGCCATCTAACTTGCACTGCTGAAATTTTGCACACAGGAGAGGGCAGGAGACTCGAGGGGAGACTATGGGCTTCAAAGAAGCACAACGGACCGACAGACTGACGTTCTAATGATCTCTGCACCGAATATGGGCTGGTGTGGCAGAGAGGCGAGAAAAGCCCCCAGCTGGCCAGGATAGCGTTTAACAGGGAAGACCTCGAGACCCTTGCAAAGCCATTCTCCTTCCCCATAATCTTCCTCCAATCACACCCAAATAAACGCGTGGTCAGCTTTATTTAACCTTTAATCCAGCTTGAAGGCAGTTCTCAGGCCTTGTTAATTGCCTAGAGTTCAATCAGACCAAAATGACCTGCATGTGTCTGGGGGCAATTTGTTGGTCTCATCCGCCCCCTGGTGGCCAAATGAGGGTTCTTAGCGGAATTAGGCAACTAAGTATCTCATCCACTTTAGAAGACTTAAAAGCCTAAGAGATTCGGGAAATAAGTTAACAGGGACAGGCCAGAGGCCTTGTCCCTTCCTTTCTTAAGGTTAGATCTATTGCTAGCTTTCCCTAACTCCTTAATGCATCTGTTCCTGCTACATGGCTCTTCCTCTCTTTCGGCTACTGATACAAGATAGACGCCAGCATCGACAGGGTCTGCGTGGAGCCGTTAAACAGAGGACGGGCAATCAGCTCTGACTCCAGAAATCAGCCCTTTTCATGTCACCTCCACCATTTACTTCCTCCCCCAGCATAATTTCCAAGACTGAGACTCAGTTCTCTGAGGTCCATCCCCGCAGACGAACACAGGTATTCTCGGGACACTTTGATAAGCTGCTTTCTGTAATCCTCCTGTCAGTGAATTTCCACAATATTTTCCTTCGTGTTTTTCTTTGTTAGTTTGTCTTGTTTCAGTTTTTGGTGCTGGGGATCGAATCCAGGGCCTCATGGATGATGTTCAGGCATCCTACTACAGAGCTAGATCACCAGCTTTGCTTCTTAAAATTTGCTTTATTGTCACATGCTTATGTATAAAGTGCATATGTGTAATAAATAGACCTCCTTAAGTTTCCTCCTTGAATAACTTCATGTACTGTAGAGTCTCAGAGTAAGAGGCACCCTTTAGAAAACTTAGAGTACCAGAGTCACCGCTGTCCCTTAAACCCCTGGAACAAACTTAACTGGCCTCCTTGACATGATTCACCCTTTGTCCAATACCTCCGTATTTCTCCCTTCCCAACGCCCTTGGCAACTAGTTCCACTCTCTGTTTTTACAGTTTGATTCTTGCAAATTTCACATTAAGTGGGACATCTATTCCTCATTAGTCTGTGCTTTTTTGGCTTCACTTAACAATGTCCTTCAGGCCTGTGCACCACGTGACAATGGCAGCATTTCCTTCCGTGTGAAAGACTGAAATGCACCATTCCCTTGCTCTCATACGCTGGGTTTGGTCTTTCTGTCAGTTAACCCTCGGGTGGAATGTAGGCTCTCTCCATGTCTTGGGTGTTATGGAAAATGCTGCTGTGATTATGGGGATGTAGATCTAACTCCTGTAGACCCTGATGGAACATGTTCTTCTCTCTGCTGACTCTGTTCTAGATGTCTTAGTGTCCCATTGCAACTGGGAGAGAAGAACAGAAGTCAGTGGACAGCCGTGGTTGAGCACCAGTGTTCCTGAGTTACAGTGCTTGAGTACAAGTCCCAGGTCCAGCTTTCACTAACTTTGCAATAATATTATTAAAACCTCTGACCTGAATTCTCAGTTGTCCAATGAGATTACTGTCTGACTCACAGAAAACAAAGCTCCTGGGAGCAGAAGTCTGGCCTCTTTGGGTGTCAACCTTCTGTCCTTAGCGTCTCCGGACTGGAACAATATTGAGACAAAGCAAAAACCATGTCTAGAACATTCTGTTAGTGGAGAACAAACAAATCTGAGTGACTCTCACCTCCTACCTCTCACTTTCTGTGCTGACTCACGCTGACAATGTCAGAAGCTGTGCCCAGTGCTGACAGCCTCCTACCTAAAAAGATCTGCCTCGGGAACCATTCCTACAAGATTTGGCAAACACTCTTTCCCGTGTTCCTTCCTAGTCTGTGGCCAACTGCTGTTCCTCTTGCTGTAGTGGGTGTAATATGTTAGCTCAACTGGACGGGGCTCCTTCCACGGTTAGGAGACACTGCTAACACAGCAAGCACTGGCAAGCATCACTCCCTTGTCCTTTTAGACCTTTCTTGCAAAATAGTATTTATCCAACATCTGATAGACCCAAAACCAATGTTCCTGTGAAGTGAAGTTCTGAGACCCACAGCTCTGGGATCTTGGGAAGATGCCCAACCTCTCTGAGCTATNATGGTAAAGCACAGAAAAGAAGCATGGTTTTGTTCATGGGAAAGGGAGAACATGGAGGGAAGGGTAGAAGAAGAAAAGAAGGAGAGAAGGAAGAAAGCAAATTGGGATGCCAATGATCACCATGACACTCAGCAAAACTACCTGCACCTCAGGGGAGCTGCCAGTTGTCACAGAAGAAAAGGGGGCCTTTGTAAATAGGAACTCTGGTAAAATTTCTGCCAGTAGAGACAGAAATGTCCCCAAAGCCCCTTTCCAGGAGACCCACTCAGCAAAGCCAGCAGGAGAATTCCAGACCCCCCACGAAGCCCCAGAGCAATTATCTTGGATTAAAGGGGCTCAAGAGCTGCTTCCCTCAGTATTGTTTTCCAGACCCAGAGGGCTGCTGAAATTATTATTTGGTAATAATTCCAAAAGCTCTGAAACTGGTAACATTTGTTCAAACTAGGGAGGAGAAACGAGACTATGACAGGGGATAATGCAGGCTGTTTTCACTTCAGAGACTTGCATGGGACCTCAGGGAGAGGGCTCCACCTTAGCTCCTGGGTGTTTTCAGAACCAGGTGCACGGGGGAAGGTTTGCATGGCTTCAGGAACTGGATGAGTGACAGCTCAAAGCAGCCTGGATACATCTGTTGACATCACTGGGTTATGCTTCATGGATTTCAGAAAGACTGTTCAGTTGAAAGGAGGGCTGACAGGTGCTTAACGGATGCCAGTTCAACCCTTTGAAAGATGGACGAGGAGCAGCAAGGGATGGGCCAGCTTCTGTGATGCTGGTTATTTAGGCAAGAACAATTCTTTTCCATGGGATGCTCATCCAGATGTATTTTATAAGGCAAAATGAGACGAACGAGTTAATGTTTGTAGAAAGATCTGGAAGGGTAGGAGGTTATCATTCCTAAATTTATTATATCCCACAAATAATTTACCTATCATGTGTTACTTTCTCCCGAAATCAGGGTCACACACACTGTTTTCTGGCTTCAACGTCAGACACCCACAGCCCGGCCTGCAGATGGCGCAGTGCATGATAGGGGCATTCTGGGTAGAAACATTGACTGCAAGATTTCGGATTCCCCGTTGACTCCTCAAGCCCGCAGGGGCCACAGGATTTCCTTATAGGATGGGGATAGCATTCACGTCTCAATTCGAAATTCTTACTCGAAACTTTACATTTTACTGAAAATTTCTTTTCATCTAACCTATAAAAATAAAAACTCGTTGTGTTTGCCCCCCCCAGAAAATAATTGCAGATTTTATTCAGCCATACAGATATTTATTGTACTTGCCTGGAATCAGCAGTTGAATTTTTTTCCTTTTCTCACGTTGCTCTCTGGAGCCCTCAGGTGGACAATTGTAGGTATGTCTACTGTATGGCTTTCATTTATAAAGGATCTTAGTCTGAATTAAGGAAGCCCACGCACCACACAAAGTGGGAAAAATTTTAATACTGACTTTGTGCTAAAGGAGTCATTGTCAACGCTTTTGTGTAAAAATTAGTTAGAAAACATGCATTTTCAGTCGGAAACACATACATTTTCAGCCACAATACTTGTAAGACCACATGCATGATAGTCTCACAGTCCAAACTGGACTCCTTCTCCTCGTCCTCCTCGTCCTCCTCTTCTTCCTTTTTTATTCTTCTATTGATATTTTAATTCTTTACTTATTTATTTTATGGGTGTGGGTGTTTTGCCTGAATGTCCTCCATAGCTGGTGCTCAGAGAGGCCACACAAGGGGATTAGAGCTCCTGGCACTGGAGTTACAGACGGTTATGAGTTGCCAAATGGGTGCTGAGAATAGAGCCTGGGTCCTCTGGCAGAGCAGTAAGCAAGAGCTTTTCCCTGTTGAGCCGTCTCTCTAGCCCCCTCACGTGTTCTAAATGGTGCATCATCCAGCTTGCTCACAGCCTTTCTCAGGTCTGCTTCTCAGCAGCTTTCACCCCAAATAGAGTGACCATTACATGTGAAACTAAGTTAAATACTCCACTCCTTCTATTCTGCGCAAATCATTCTGAGCAGGGGCAGGAGATGTCAACTTGTGTTGTGAGTTTTCTGGAAGAAAATTCAAGTTTGCTTTAAATCAGGAGTTAACAAAGAAACAGAGTAAACCTTTCAGGTGTGTAAACTACAAGAAAATTCTAGAACATTATATAAGTATGTTAAAATGTAAAATATAACCATTTCAAAATGTCTCAACCCTTCTGGTTTAATCTTGACCTCTGCCGTGTGTTGTGATTCTTGGCACCTGCTGGTGTGTCAGGTTTGTGATTGATTGACTGTACTGTGAACGTGAACGCTATCTTGCTTTCTAAATTCCTCATGTCAGACAAAGATGAGGTTTGGCCATTTGCATCCCAGAACTCAGTCTCCTGATTCCCAAATGAGGTCACATAACTGAATACAGGGTCATGAAGAAGATGGCAGCCATAGAAAGTTCCTGTAAGTTCAATGACCAAACTTAATTGAAAATAAAATAAAAGTCATAAGGGGTCTGAGGTGTGTGTGGCATCACTTGCTAGTGACATGCTGCATGGCTTCAGTGCAGCCTTGACTGTGAAGACACACCATGCCACGCAGCATCAACACTAGCTACCCGAGACACTCTGCTGAGACTTGGACTAATCTGTGGTAGGAACTGCAGACTTTCAGCGCTACTTACACAGATCTTGGGTCCTGCAGAAATGAGTGCTTTAGTGACAGAAAGCAAAGGATTTTATACTTTCCAGCAAGCCTCAACATTCAAATATCAAGATAGTAGAGCTCTGAAGTATTTGGATGTTCATTTTCAACACTGCTGTTCATGTTGATGATTCAGATTTCACATCATTAATACATTTTGTTTTGATTTTAGAATAAAAGTTCCAGTGATTTCTGTAATGGTTCTAAACATATTTCTGCTTTTCTCTACTTGGTGTTTATGTAAACTAATGCTTCCAATATTAAGATTATAAAATCAAAATCCCAATCAATTTTGGAAAATGTTAAAGATATTCTAAGTCTTTTGATATTAAACATTCAGCTGCAATTTAGATCTTCATGTAAAAATAAGCAAGCACTAAAACCCCAAAACCCAGCCAGCTTAAAAAAAAGACACAAAACAACTAAATAAGCAAAAGCAAATGAACAAAAATAACAAGCACTCCTGTCTCATTTTTGTGAAGATTTGCCTTCATTTTAAGAAATGGCTAACATTGCATCTACACCAAAATCTTGGTTTTAAAATAAAATTCTTTATGACTTAGTATCAGCAAATGTTTGATTTATATACCCATTTTATAGACTTCTATGTCCAGAATCCTGTAAAAAAAATTCAGAAAAGGAACAGTTTTGAGCAGAAAATGTTTGAGGACATGACCTAGCAACACCTATTCTAGAAGCCTCTTAGCTTTTACATGTCAAGTGTATGAAGCATTCTCCTCTTACCACTTCACCTAACTGAAGGTTTCTCTCACTTTAGTGAAGACCGACTCCAGACTCACTTGCAGAAAGTAAGTGTGTTCATGTTTTAAATGAGCTACATTTAGGTATTATTCACAGACAGCAAAATGCAGCCAACGTAAGGGAATCGTTTGACAAGTGTTGACAAATATTTCTTCCCTTGAATCTGCACCGTGTCTGAGGGACGCAACACTCCCATCACCCTTCATAAAGGCTAATCTCACCTCAGTAGATATTCCTCCACAGGAGCTCACAGGATAGTCAGTATGTGAGGAATGGGGCCAGATGCTCTGCACTGGGCTGGCGGTGGGGACTTCATGTGACTAGAAACTTTCTCATCCCCTGGGAGCTCACAGTATAGCAATCAATTAAGCAAATCAATGTCAATTCTACCTACTCAAGCAAGCACCAAATTTTGCAGGTGGGTTGAAACCATTCTCACGGACAAAGTTGACTCTGATTCCCATGTTATTCCCAAACCTCTCAAGCTCCAAGCTGAGTGTGACCTGCAATTTCATCCAGGCCAACTGGTTCCCAGCCAGACCTAGGAAATTTAAATATCTTACAGCTTGGAGATTAAAAATAAAATTGGCTTATCTTCATGACCCTCCCTGCAAAAAGCAAGTATTTTTCAGAGAGAGATTGAAGGAGAAGAGAGAGATGAGTTCATAAGAGGTGGCTGAGCTGAGTGGCTAGGCCCCCATTTTCTTAGAGAGTCATTGTATCCATTCAGCTGAGCTTCTAGAGCAGTGGTTCTCAACCTTCCTAATGCTGTGACCTTTTAATACAGTTCCTCATGTGTGGTGACCTCTAGCCATAAAATTATTTTCGTTGCTACTTCATAGCTGCAATCTTGCTACTGTTATGAATTGCAAATATTTTTGAAGATAGAAGTTTGCCAAGGGGGTTGTGACACACAGGTCGAGAACCTCTGTTCTAGATCCGTATAGCCTTCCAGTTAGTTTCCGAGTTCTTGACACACTCTCCTCCAGAAAAGCACAACACTCACTCCTAATTACACCTCAGACTTCCCTGCTGTGGCCTTTCTGACATAGACCTTCAGCTGTGTCTAGTTGCTGAAGTCCCGCGTACAAGTTAGAGCTCCATCTTAGTCAACCTCATCGACCAGGTGCCCTCAGAAGTTCCCTCTTCCTGTACTTCTTAAGCTCTTAGATGTGGAAGCTCTTAGCTCATACCCAGTGCAGCTGAGTCCCGTGGGCCATGATGGGCAGGCTTGTGGGTCTGCGGTGCAATTTGCAATCAGGTGTTCGCCATGATTCACTGAGGCTTCAAACGTCAGGGATCCTCTCTCATCTACCATATGAAGAGATGACTATCCAGGAAATGCAAGGTCAAACGGCCATACCTGCTGAGGCAGGAGTGAAAGTCAGGGTTCTAGCTCATCACCTTCCTTTTCTACCACACAAAGCTGCTGGATTCCAGGATAAGTCATAAAATTTGATAGAATTGTGCCCAAAGAGGCACGAAACATCAAGGGCACACATAAAATTTCTGATATTTGCATAGAATCCCAAATAATATTGCAAACTGATCACTCAATAGCATCAATATTGGATAGGATATAAGATGGATCATGATTTTATGATCTGAGCATTGACTGGAACAAGCCCAACAATGATGCAACACGCGTCCCGGAGACCTTGTTTCTGGTTCCCACTGGAGTGAACTCCCAGGGAGGAACACAGCAGTTGCTGAAGGCCTTAGACAGCCTGATCTTCCCACCTCCCACCTCTGAATTACACCTTGTGAGCTCCCCTTGTCTCTACCCACACTCCATGTGTTAAGAGATTTATTGTGGCCATGTTGGAGCGATTCCCAGTCAGGAGCCAAGCTGCATCAATTCACCAGTTCATAAGCAGAGTGTGAAACATCTGGAAATTGGAGCAGGCAGTGCCTACGTTGGATGTTAGCATCAACCAAGTATGATTTATAACATGCAATTATAGAGGCTCCATGCCCCTGAACTGTGTGATATAGGGGGAGACAGGAAGAGTTTACTCAGCCTTACAAGTTAGATATGTGCACATACTGTCCCTTTCAAAGGTTCATTTACATATGTATTCAGCACTAGCTCATTAAATATCTATTGATGATCTCTATTATAGAAGAATTCGTATTAGTAAGACTCTCCTATATTGGTTACAGATATGTCCGGGTTTCTTATCACCACTTTGCCAGACGTCAGACATTACCAAGAGAAAGTCAAGAATCCAGAGGGACAGACAGGTAACTGAGAGACCCGACCTAGATGGGGTCATAGCAGGCATTCTAGATGGGGAGGGGTTGCAGTAAAATTGAAAAGTGGATAAGGTTACACGGGTGAGAACAGATGACTGAGCTGTGGATACATGGGACCCAATTCCTGAAGAAACCTAGAGCCTCCTAGTTTCATTCAGGTGTCACCCAGGTGCAATGAGAACACATGGTTTGTATCTATCTATCTATCTATCTATCTATCTATCTATCTATCTATCTATCT
>LOEQ01005592.1:159347-173525 GCA_001685075.1 Bramus lutescens
CACAGAGATCTGCCTGCCTCTGTTTCCTGAGTGCTGGGATTAAAGGCGTGCGCCCTCACGGCCCAGCAAGAACACAGACTTTGAGTGGGGAAGACGCGAGAGTTCTGAGGGTCTCATAAGCTGACAGACACTGATGACCAGCTGCAACCCTGCAGGACCCACATAGCATGAGCATCCCAGGAAGGGAGGACTGAAGACTTGTGACCCCTGACGGAATTGTGGTCTTGATTCCCAAGGCCGCAGGAAGGCCCAGACGAGCCTCACGGTGGCNGGCTGTGTGATGGCGGTCCTCGTGGGTGATGACTTCAGTGTTTGCCGACACACCTTGCTGAGGAAAGAATTCTCACCAATTTATGGACTAGGAAAGGGAGGCTAAAGGAGGGCAAACATCTGCTCTCTCAGTCCTAAGTGGAGACTCAACTGGGAATCAATGATCTCCGTGTTAAAACTTTAGGATCCTTTCTACTCCCCCAAACCCTAAGAGACAGGAGGCAGGGCGGGGAGACGCCAAAGTACTAGGAGAGGAGGGAGTCCGAGAGGAAACGGGGAAGGAAAGGGCAGCGAGAAAGTACAGAAGAGAGCGACAAGTAAGAGAGAGGAAGAAGTGAGGCAGGGGGAGGTTTTGTTTTTCCAGTGCTGTGCACGAACCAGAGGTTCAGTTCCTGGCTTTTGGAACAAGCCTCATCTAACCACGGAAGGGGCCAGGGATGTCGAGCCATGGAAGTGTGTCTCCTAGAATAGCACCCTGACACCCTCAGCTCTCTCTAACTCATCCCTTTTCTACTGTTACAACCAAGCACATGTCAGAGTAACTTAAGTGAAGACAGGTTAACTTTAGCTCATATCTCAGAGGAGACAGGACATCACAGCAGGGCAGGCTGGCAATGTTGGAGGGAGCGGGCCCCTTGTTTGTCCCGGCTGCCCAGCTAGCTCACAACTGAAATAACCACACAGAAACTGTATTAATTAAAACACGGCTCGGACGTTAGCCCTAACTTCTTATTGGCTAACTCTTACACATTAGTTTAACCCATCTCCGTTGATCTGTGTATTGCCATGTGGCTGTGGCTTACCGGCAAGATTCTAACCAGCGTCCGTCTGAGGCAGAGGAGTATCCATGGCTTCTCTGTGTCTCTGCTTTCTTCCTCCCAGCATTCAGTTCTGTTTTCTCTGCCTACCTATCAACTAGGCCAAGGTAGTCCCTTTATTCATTAACCAATAAAAACAACACACAAATAGAAGGACCTCCCACACCATGGAAGCTGATGAGTCTTGGTCCACTGTGCCAGGATCTTGCAGCTGGTCACGCTGAAGAGGGAAAAGGGAAGCAGAAAGAGATAGACTGAATGGGACCATGTGCTGTCACTCAAAGGCCAGTCCCTTTGTGTATATATATATATATATATATACANATATATATGTATATATATACATATATATATGTATATATATATATATGCTGGCTAGACCTCACCTCTTGAAGGTTCCACAACCTCCCAAAAGAGCACCCTCTGGGACCAGGTATTCAAACACAGGGCCCTGTGAGTGACATTTCAGAGCTAATAGTTTTTTCCTCCCTCTGCTCTGTGCATCTCCTTTCTCACCTGTCCCATGTTTTCATGGCTGGTTACAGACCTGCTGCTGAGGTCTTGGCAACATCTCCCTTCATGTTCTCTACCACACAGTTGTCGTCTAGAGATCACTATGGTTCCTTGGGTACTGCATACAGATTTATTGCTCTACAAAATTGCAAGCCGCTTAATAGCATTTAGAGTGGACACAGGTTTGTTTTGTAGCCCAGGCTGGCCTGGCACAATTCTCTTGTCTCAGCCTTCATGTGTAGAGGTCTGCACTTGGCTAGAAAACAGTGTGTTTTATACATGTATTTGTTTAAGTAATGTCCTGGCTTCCAGACTCAAGTCTGAGTCCCATCATTTGGCAGCTGTATAATTCTGAGAAAGTTCTCCAACTTGCTTCGGTTTTACCCTTTCTGAAAAGTGGAGGGAACAATTTCCTGGTCCCCAAAGGGTGATTAACAGTCTGAGAATCTACTTTAAGGAAAAGCAAATAGACGATGCTATTACCAGAACACCTAAAACTTCATGACATGAAGTAGAGGGTTTTTTTGTTTGTTTGTTTTTTTTTTTTAAATAAAGACTAATTTAGTTTTATTTTACATGGATCAGTCTTTGCCTGAATGTATGGATGTATACTATGTGCATGCTTGGTATCCATGGAGACAAAAGGAGACATTGACCCCTGAAATTGGAATTGTATATGGCTGTTAGCTTCCATGTGGGTTCTAGAAACAAAACCTGGGTCCTCTGCAAGAATGTAAAGCACTCTTAACTGCTAAGTCATCTCTCCAACCCCACTAAGCAGAGTCTTAACAAATTATTGTCAGATTATGTACTAAGACTTTTTCCCTAGAGGGGAGAGAAACACAGCTCAAATTTGTGTAAGCAGAAAGTGCTATTTGTTAGGTCACATAAATGGGAAAGTCAGGCACAGAAGGACCCAGCAGCTTAAGGATCCCCATCTCTTTCCATCCTTCCCTTCTAGTGAGCTCTGTCAACTTCACCGAGCAGAGGTCTCGAGCTGTGGGAGGGAAGCAGACAAATAGTCTGAGCCTTGATCTCCCTAAAGTAAACCCAAGGACCAAATATCTTTCTAGAAAGACTCTGCTTTGAGCTGTCAAGTGCTGACACTTGGGAGATGGGTCAACAACATTCAGATCAGGAGCCTCAGGTAACAACTAAAGTGGGTAGAAGAAAGGAAGGGCAGAGGCCTGGCAATACCACACTGGATCCCAAGGTTCACAAGCACATAAAAGAGGCAATGAGCCCAAATAAATACATTTACATATTGTGTTATCATAATACAGTATTGCTCAACTGATCAGCAGCCCTCTCCAAATGGTTGAGGCTGTAGGCCCTGTCTTTTTTGGTTGTGAAAGACTGTCACGGGGAATGAAATATTTCTGAGCTAACTAAGCTGTCATTTGTTCCCATCTAGACTTGGGTGTTGTATAAATGAAGCTTTGAACTGGTCTAGTGAACATACATCAACTAACTAAGCTATTTGCCCCAGACTTTCTCTCAGTTCTTCTTGTCTCATTTTAGAGATGCTGGTCTGTTGGTAACTCCCTTCATCATATGAAGCTTAAAAATCCAATAATGGAGCAGTTATTTGATCTACGTACCAAAGCAGGAGCAGGAAAATCCCATATATAATAATAAATAATTAGCACTTCTAACATCGTTTTTATAAGCATTTAAGAAATATTATTCAACTGTTAAGAAGGCTAGGCCTTAGCTCAGCTAGTACAATGCTTGCTCTGCATGCAGGAAGCCCCAGTTTCAATCCTCAGCACCATATAAACCGGAGATGGTAGCATGAGTCTGCAATCCCAGCATTTCAGGGGTAGAGGCAGGAAGATCAGAAGTTCAAAGTCAACTTCAAGGGTACAAAGAGTTGAGACCAAAGTGAGCTATATAACTGTTTCAAACAAAGCAAAACAAAACAGCCAAATGTTAAGTAGCCTTAACAATTATTCAAATCACAACAACAAATGAATATTTACTTCCCTAGCAAAGAAAAATGTCCCATCACACACAGAACAGTCCACGAACATAGGTAGGTATCCATCACATATCCGGCCCACCCTGTGTGTCCTCGGGCTTGGGGGAAGCTTAGGCTTAGGTCAACTTTGAACTGCTTAGCTAAAAATTCTCCTTCTATTATTCAAGAACATGCTGTGAAATTAAAGCAAAAAAATGCCACAGCAGTGAAAGCACCCACTCATTCCACATTTGGCCAAATCTTCACTAACATTAGAGAGATTTGTATAAACTAAAGCACCCAGCCAGGAGTCCCATGCTGGCCTCACTTTGCACACTTCCTCCCCGCTTCCTTTGACACTTTCACCTTAAACTGCAGGTCAGCATCCGGGAACCTTAAAGGATAGAGTTCCTCACCCCACCCCCACAGTGGCTTTCAACAGTTTGGAGATGATTAGGTTAAATTAAAAAACAAAACAACTAAGCTCTGCCACTGATATTTTGTCTTCCCTTGGGGGTAGGGGTGGAAGTTGCAGTGGGCTTGGCTCAGTTCTGACAAGTTAATGAAAGTCATTCTGATTTTTATTTAAGAAAAAAAGCAATTTTCATAAACGGTGTGTCACTAATGGACTGTGATCATGTAAAGCCCCACAGCAAATGACTCTTAATCCAGTTCTCTATGCCGTCTTACCTGAGGGAAATAATACCCATCCTTTCCCGGGCTGGCACTCTGTTCACAGGGACTGCTTCAATATATATTAATCCCACCATTTATCTTTGTCAACTGGGAACAAAAATAATTTGAGGAAGAGTAAACAAAGGCACATAGAGGAAGGGAGCCCGGCATTATTAAACAGCGGAAAGCAGGTGCTGGCAAAGCCGAGCTTATTTTTATTGCAGAACGTGAGTAATTCTCCTTCTGCATCTGTGCATAGTAAATATGGTGAGGGAGAAACCTCACATTTTATGGGAAACTGAAATGGCTGCAGCCAGGGAAGGAGGGAAGGTGCTGGCCCTGCCGCAGGCTTTTTAAAAGCCACCCTGAAAAGTAGGAGATTGGTGGCCTCTAAAGAGCAGAAGGGAAAATGCAAAAGGAGTGAGCCAGTGGAAACACGTACTCGCTTTGAAAATGATGAGACAGAGCCCAGGGAGAGTGCTCAGAAGGTAAGGTGTTTCCTGTGCAAGCGTGAGGACCTGAGTTCAAATCCCCAGAATCTCTCTCTCTCTCTCTCTCTCTCTCTCTCTCACACGCACACACACACACGCTCACACACACACGTGCGCAATGAGACAATGAAATGTATTTCTGCTGTTCACTTTAGGGTCACTCTGGGTCTCTCTACTCCCAGCTTTCACTCCCACACACATTCTGATTATCTGACTTGCTGTCAGCTGGGTCTCACTTTATTCAGCTTGTCAGCCTGCCTCTCCCAGCAGGAACCAATACCAGAGATGGGCACTGGAGAGGAGGAAAATCCCAGCCCTTGGGAGGGGGAGGCAGGAGAACTGTGAGTTTGAAGCTATCCTAGACCACAAAGAGATCTTATTTCTAAAAGAAAAAGAAAGGGGGAAGTGGCTCTTGGCTCCAGAGGTTTTAGTCTGTGGTTGCTTGGTTATCTTGTTTTGTGGCCAGTGAGGCAAACATCATGGTGGGAACTGCCTGATGGGAAGGACCTATTTGCATCATGCATCATGATGACTATGGAGAGGGTTGGCTCCCTAGCCGGGCATGGTAGCAACACTCAAGAGAAAGAGGAGGCAGGCAGATCTCTGCATTTACAGATAGAGCCTGATCTACCTAGCCAGTTCCAGGCCAGCCTGTGCTACATGCCAGAAAATCTAACCTTTCAGAAATCTAACCTTTCAGCTTCCTACTCTGGGTGCCTACTGCCATGTCCTCTCAGTCACTGTGGACTTTCCGCCTGGAACTGTGAGCCCAAATAAACGCCTGCTTAAAATAAAGTCAGTAAATAAATCAATAAGAAAAAGAAGAAGAGGAGGAAAGGGGATTTCCAATGACCCAATTTCCTTCCTCCTGCCAGGCCCCACCTCCATAACATTGTTCTGCCAATATCACAGCAGCACCGCAGACTTAACATAAGAGCCTTTGGGACACATTTCAATCCAAAGCATTATAACCAGTATTAAATGTGGTGGCAATAGTGTAGGCATGGTCACCAATCCTATGACAAACAACAGTAACATTTTTTGGAAGTCTCCATGTACTGTTCCTTTTGATGCGCTGTAACTACCCTCATACCACTGCGTAGGTGAGATGAAGGACCCGGGGAGCCACGTGGCATTTGGAGGTTCAGTGACTCCTCTAGAAATCAAAGTTCTCTGACCTCGCATGTCTGGGAGGGGGAGTGGGGAAAGGGGGAGGGAAATGGGAGGAGGGGAGGAGGTGGAAATTTTTAATAAAAATAAATAAAATAAAATTAAATACAAGTGACAGGGTAAAAAATATTTAAATCTGTTCAAAGCAATGAGTAAATACCAACCATACAAAATTTAAATTTACCTTGAGGGAAAAGGAAGGTCACATACAACTTGAGAAAAAATAAAATTGTTAGGAAAATTTCCACAGACAGAGAACAACATATAGTGTTAAGAAAAACTGAGCATAGATATTAACAGAGCTTTCTTAAAACTAGATGTGAAACTAACAATATATTTTAGAAAATATGCAGCTATAGAATATCTTGTATATGTGCAGTATAGATTGAATTAAAATAAAAAATTGTGCAGTTTATGTTAGAAATTGTCAATCACCTTTTTTTTTCTTCAATCTCTCCAGAGCCATTTTTACATCTTTGTTCCTCAGGCTGTAAATCAGAGGGTTCAGCATGGGAATCACCAGAGTGTAAAACTGCAATGTCATTTTATCTTGATCTAAGGAATAGGAAGAACTTGGTTGAAAATACATAAAAAGCATTGTCCCCTGGAAAATCGCAACTGCTGTCAAGTGGGAGACCCAGGTAGAGAAAGCCTTGAACCTGCCCTCAGCAGAGTGGATCCTCAAGACTGATGAGATGATGTAGCTATAAGAGACAAGAACTCCTGAGATGGTGCTCAGCTCGATGAACCCCAAAATGGTGAATATTGCTAACTCATTAGCCTCCATATTTGAGGAAGATATTAATAGAAGAGGGGGACATCACAGAAGAAATGGTTGATCTCATTGGATCCACAGAAACACAAGCAGAAAGTCAAGGTTGTATGTGTCAAGGCATCTGCTGTTCCTACCAGGTAAACACCAGCCACAAGCAGGGAGCACAGTCTGCTGGACATGTTCACTGTGTAGAGCAAGGGGTTGCTGATGGCCTGGTACCTATCATAGGCCATCACTGCTAGCAGTAGACACTCAGAATCTGCAATAACACAGAATGGCAAGAATTGCAGAGCACAACCAGCAATGAGAATTGATTTCTCCTCAGCCAAGAGGTCTACCAGCATCTTGGATTTTCATTTCTTACAGAAAAGTATGAGGTGCTGATTTCTGAGACAGCAGATCCTCTAACTTCTAATGTATTAGACCGTAAAGAGTTAAAACTCCTTTCCAGTGTGGGGAGGAACAGCTCTCAACACAGGCAAACACACACCATGCACTCCTACATATTCCTTTTTGTCTGACACAATTACACAAATCTAGGTGGAGAGGCAGAGCAAAATTTATTTATTGAACTTTGCAGTTTACTATCCTCTCTCCACTCGCAATTCCAAATGCTGCATACTCACAGGTTGACATAGTCAAATGCTGACAGGTTTAAGCTTTATTGAAAAAGATGAAAAAACAAAACAAAACTAAGAACCCTCTGAAAATGGAATTACAAGAAACTAAACCCTGGTATAGTATAAGAAAAGTTAATACTTTAATTTTTTAATTACATTAACATTTCCCAACCCTCTACAGTGGAAGATTTGACTTGAGAGAGAAGCCAAGCAGGACTTAGCTTCAGATGAGGAAGAGAGCTCGCCACACCCAGGGAAGGTCACCCTGGAGCTTTACCAATAGCTTCAGGTTCATTCTGTCTTGTCAGTAGAGCATCCCTGGTACCACTGCACTCCAGCCTAGAGTGCTGAGGTCAGGACTGAAGAGACTGTTACTAGGTAATCACAGGAGCAAAAGTTAGGTATCTCTGTTGAGGGGTGTGATGGCTTGAATGAGAAATGCTCTCCCTCTCCCCCACCCCACAAGCTCTGTACCTGTTGGTTCCCAGTTGGTGGTCAGTTTGGGGGAAGTTTGAGAGGTGCAGCCTTGCTGGAGGAAGGATGTCACTGGGGGTAGACTTTGAGGTTATCTAGCCTTGTTTCACTTCCAGTTTGCTCTCTCTGCTTCACGCTTTCTGTTGAGAGCTTTCTGCTCTTGGGGCCAGTTGCTGTCCTGTTACTCACTGCTCTGTTTCCATGCTGTCATAAACTCTTATGTCTCTGGAACCATAAGCCGAATAAACTCTTCCATAAACTGCACTGCTTTTATCACAGCAACAGAAAAATAGCTAATACATAGGGAAAGGAAGGGCATGAGGGAAAACATGTCCCACATCTCAGAAGACACACACAAAAGCGTACACACGAAGATGTCTTCTCTGCTGCTCGTGGCCACACTCATTGCTCCTCCACAACATCGTGCAGAGGTACACAAATGGATTCCTCTCACATCTGGGGTGAAGAGAATCATTAATAAAAATAAGAAGCTTTTCTAAATGTTACTTTTGTTGCAATGCTGCCTACATTTTTGTTTATAGATTTCTCCAGCCCTGAGTTATCTCACAGAGATGACTAGGGCATATAAGACATCTCCTCTAAAACTGTGCTTAGGATTTCTGGTTCAACATCGTTCAGGGGTGGCACTATCCACATTGAACTGGACCTTCTCACATCAGTCATTAATGAAAAAAAAATCCATGGACATGCCTACAGACCAATTCAATGAAGAGAATTCTTTAACCAAGTTGTTTTTTCCTTCCCACATGTCTCCAATTTGTACAGCTTTACAAAAACTAACCAGCCAAATAGATTATCTCAAAATAAGCCCATTTTTAGCTCTGATGACCCAGTCCCCAGTCCCATTTGGCTTAACTTGATTGCATCTCTGTAGGCTTGTTGTATTTGGGAGAGTTCCTTAGGTTGCTTTGAATTGCGGAGAGCAGTTATTTTGAATAATGCCATTCACTTTGGGCATCTTTATTTCTTTTTTTACTTATGATGGGGTTATAACTCAATATACACACTGTAAGTTGAAAATATCAAAATCAACAAAGTCTGCAATATGCAAAACATCGTGGATAATCCCAGATCACCTTATACATGCTCAGAACATTTCCCAAGTCAACAGCTGGGCACTGTCGCCTAACGCAAAGTGTATTTCATAAGAGTGTTGCGTGTGTTATGTAAGCTAACGAGCACTCTGTGAGTGTGAAAAGCAGAATGACTGATGGCTGAACCTTTGTGCCATCCGAGCATTGAGCCACCGTTAAGTCAAACTGCCCAAGACTGGACCATCTCTACCTCTCTTTGAATACCAGTGAACAGAAGAAGAGGACTAGCATCTTATCTCAGCACCTCCTCACTATCCCTGTGTTCCCATCTTAGATTCCATGGGGGCAGAACCCCAGTCCAATCTCTAATGCACACAGGTCACAGGCCTGTGGTGCATAGCAAAGGTCCATCATGGGATCTAGGGAGGCGAAAGGGTATAGGGCCACTCTAGATTCATTTGCTTGAGGGAAACTTGGGATTCAATCAAGGAATTCTCAGTTCTCTGATTCCCACAGTTTTGTCTGTGTATGAGGGGACAGACATGGCCTTGTATTTGGTTAGAATTCTGAAGAACGAAATCTCTACTTTCCTTTGACAAATGATTAGGCCTGGTAGACACCTCTCCACTCTGTGATTGCTGCCGTCTTCAAACAGCTGTCTTCCTCAGTCATGTAGCACATGACCCTATCAACTCAAAGATGCTGAGCAGGTGCCCCCCAATCCAATCTGAGCCAAACAGAATCACCTCTCCGGAAAATTAGTACCAGAGATAGGGACACTGGCCAATGGTGCTTAACAGGGAATCTCTGTGAGCTTTTCAAACTTGCTAATGGTCTTAGCTTCTGAGACTTGACTCCAGTATATAAGGTGTGGGCTTTGGGCTATTTCTTTTGGGGAACATGAATGGGTATTGTTTCAGTATTTTTTTAAAGTGTCAAACCTTCCACATGTTTACAAACACAACAGTAATAACATAACAGGTAATCAAGGACCCATCTTCCAGACTTAACAATGCTTTAGTATGGGAAGAAGGGAAGGGAAGGGGGAAAGAAGGGGGTGGGGAGGAAAGGGAGGGACAAAGGATGGAAGGTATGGACTGGTAGAAGATTTAAAGCTGGCACTGGAAAGAAGAAAAGGAAATAATATCTCCCCACTTTCATCCTTGAGGTGAAAATAATTAACCAAGCATCAGACTGATGTCTAATTTCAAACTCAGAACCACCCAGACTCTGAGAGAGATTTTAAAGGAGATATCAGAAAACCCATTTCCTCTTCTACAGGCACAAATGTTTACACACGTGGGACTGAAGTCTCCAGCCAGCCAGCCTCATACAAAGACCAGTGGGCAGGAACCCCAAGACCCACATGAGCCCTGTCTAGACCTTTCTGTCTTGCACCACGTAAAGCATTACCTCAACATTCTGTACCCACATGCCGGCTCAGTGCTTACAGGTTTTAAAAGCTCTTTCCTGTAGCTCGAGACATTTCTTATATAACCATAATCTCATCATAAAAATTAACCCTGACACAATGCTGTTACTAGTCCCAAGTTCATTTGAAATGCCAGCACTTGTCCAAACAACACCCTGTCTAGCTCTTTCTCTGGCCTGGTACCCATTCCTCCTTGACTTCTCTTCATGTGCCTCTGTAGACTTCTTGGGTTTAGAACAGTTCCTCACCTATCTTAAGTTGCTTTCTGACTTATGGAGACTATTTGTTTGGAAGTATATATGGACTCATTAGTTATTTGTTCTGGAGAATAGTTATTTGGAAGAACATCATTCACTTTGGGCTTCTCTAATATCTTTATTTAGGGAAGGACGTCATGTCCTTTGTAGGGTCAATCTTTCTAGGATTTATGAGACCCCCATTTGCCACAACTACATGGCACTGACTTTGAGATTAGTTAATTTTTTTTTTATTCATGCTGGTTGAAATGACTTCGGAAGCAATATTCTGGAATTACCGAGGGCTTCTCTTCCCTGGAGGGAGGAGATATACTAGATGGTGATTCTTTGCCTGCCCTTTGTATGCTTGAACACTGCACCAGTAGCTGAAGAAGTAAAATAAATGGAGTATTGTTACTGCTCAGGCCTGCCATCCCAGCAAGCAGGAGGCTGATGCAGGTGGATTAAAAATTTGAGGGTAGCTTGGGTTTTACAGTGAAACCTCGTCTCAAAACCCCCAAACAAAAGCAAGACATAAACAAAAACAACAACCAACCAAACAAAAAACTATTAGCCATATAAACTTGATTTTTTTATATCAAATTAGGTAGTTTAATAAAAGATTGTGGTTACAGTTGTGGGCAAATTTCTTCTCATATAGACTAAAAACTCAACAGAAAATGTAATACCTCTTAAGAATCTTACCTGACTCAACCTAAATAAAGCATATTTACTTACTAGGGAGAATTTCCGATTGTTTTTGCTTCTGAATAGCCTGCAATGCTGAAAAGGACCACTGGGTGGCTCACTGGCTCCAGAAGTTTTTCTCAGGGAGGCTCCCGCTTGGAAGCTGGCTGTTCTAAACTTGTAGTGGTTTAGGAAATCAACTCAATAAGCTACCTAGTCTCGAATGAGAATGACTGGCTTGCAGAAGCTTCTTATTTCATGTATTTTGAGCTGATTTTGGATCCTTTTCCATATGAATGTTTCCTTCTTTTTCCTCTTTTTCCCTCTTTAAGACAAGCCATTTAGGTGTAAAATAAAGGAGCACAAACACCAGTAATACAGCGCAATATCCAATTCTCGGTATCTTTAAACCTTTGAAAATGTCTTGCTTCTATTTCTTCCTCCTCCTATTCTTCTAGAAATATACAGAGCAATTCAATCCTCTAGAAACTCCAGTTCTCTGCACGGCAACATGTGCTCCTGGGCCGTGGATGAGTGGATGGGAGGGTAAGGGAGCTAAAGAGGGGAGATAATAGAAGATCTAAGAATAGTTAGATAAAAAATTCCACTAAATTTTTATGCGACTGAAAGACTTTCGACCTCTAATAATTAGTTACCCATATTAGAGATTCTCCAGCCAAATTTAGATACATCAAGAGATAATAGATTGGACAGATCGGACTTCATTCTTATGCCCTTTGGGGTCCCGGGCACTTTCATGTGTGTTGCATTGTGAGTTTTTGTTTGTTTGCTTGCTTCCTTTTTAGCAGACCTCAGCTGAAAACCAAAAAGAAACAGGCATCCAAATCTATTTGTGTGACTGTACCATACTACTTAATAAAGTGAGTTTTTAGTAATTTAATGCTCAGCTGAAAGCTTTGAAAATTTCTAGAGTTAACTGAAGAGCGCTTACTGGGCTGCACAGATTTCTGATTACTGCTAATGTCTATGAATCACTGTAGTAGATAGACAAATAGATCCCTAAAGTTCTGAAGTTTGCTACAACATCCCGGGATGGCATCAGGAAGGGGAACAGGTACTACAAGAGGCCCCAAATAAAATGTCCTACCAAGGCTGCTTGTTCTGTGGCTCCATCACCCAGGAGGCTCAACTATGAGGTCACTGAAGCTTAATTCACATTTTTAGCCCCTAGAGGATTTTCCTTCTTCCTCCTATTTCTCTCATCTCTCCCTTTCCCTTTAGAGTCAGGGTCTTTGTAGGCTAGGATAGCGTTACACTCTCCTTATTCTAATGATAGCTGTTTTCTCCAATTCTTACATGATTATATTTCAATCAAGTCATTGGGCTTCTTTACATACAATGACAACTCTCATACATTTTGATTTTATGAATAAAGACAAAACTGTCTCATAGTTGACAGATGATAGTGCACATATGTGCAAACCGAAGTATGATATCACACCCATGGAATGATGGGTTCAATTTCCACCAATAACTCTGCTTTCCTAGCAAGGACAGGAAAAACATTTTTCACTCTAGTCAAATGAAGTCTCTACTTACCATTTCAAGGCACAGCAGCCTCAAATAACAAATGTAAAAATGCTCAGGAAAATCTCCCTTTCTTTCTCTTTGCCCTTTCCCCTTCTTGATGCTTGCTAATTTTCTGTTTTATTCCTGCTTTGATTCTCAAACTTGGGACCATGCAAGAATGCATTATAAACCTGTTCCCTAAAAGGGTGGGAAGAGGTGATTCAGGGCAGACAGGCTCAAGATAAACACAGACAGACAGACAGACAGACAGACAGACACACACACGCTTAACAGCTATAAGGAGGAATTTATAAAAAGCATTTCTTTTTTACACTTATACTTGATATCTGCGACAACCTCAAACTATCCAGATGTTTTCAATACGCTACATTTGGATGTACGTCCCAGTGTCCTAATGAGTCCTGGGCATTTCCAGTATCACCTCAAGACCCATACTTGTATCTTCATGTTACTCAATGCTGGTAGACATGCCTTCATATTGCGTTTATAAATGTACAATAATCAGTCAACTGGAGATACAGTTCTGCTAAGATGCATAATCAAAAGGGCAAAACAAGAGCTGGCAAGAGAGCTCAGAGGACAAGGGAACTTGACACCAATCCAAAGACCCGAGTTCAGTCCCTAAGAACCACATGGTGGAAGAGAACTGATTCCTGCAAGTTGTTCTCATAGCTCTGTTTATGTGAGCATGTGCATGTGTGCACAGGAGCAGATGAATAACTAAACAACCAAAGTAAAACAAAACCACACCAAACTCCAGAACAAATCCACTTACAGAACAATTTAGTTAAGTCTTACTTCACTTTTTTTGCCAATCAAGAATTCCCTGAGGATGTTTATTCACAAATGCTTATTTTATTGTATGTATGTATGAATGTATGTATGTATCCCAGGCTTGTCTAGACCTTTTATGCAGTGCTTGCTACATAGCATCTTTTCTTGTTAGAACAAAAAGATCTGTCTATTGAGGACAAGACTGGATTCTTGTGTCCTCATCCCCACTCCTCACCCCCACCATCTGCTTTCTTGATACACTTTGCTTCTTTCTAACCAGTAACTTTCATTCTCCTGGTAGGTTGATTAACACCTGCAACGTGTTTCCACTACTGGAGGGAGCTTTGGCTTTTCTCTTCTTTCTTGTCTTAATTGTCTCTGCCCTACCCAGTCTCTTCTATACAGGAACCTTGTGGAAGCCCATAGCAAATGGGAAATAGGGCTGTGAATAACCATAGACGAATCAATATGTTGAATATACACCAGGAGCTTCCATAGAAGGGATGTTTGGTACCAAACCCTATCCAGCATAAGAAATACTTGTGTAGTGATAGGGGAGCGGGCCTGCTTTTGGGGCTGCCGGCTGCTTTTCGTCCCGCCCGGCTCCCGCACAGATAGCTTAGACCCAGAAATAACAACACACAAATTGTATTCATTTAAGCACTGCCTGGCCCATT
>LOEQ01005592.1:192963-203846 GCA_001685075.1 Bramus lutescens
CTATCTATCTATCTATCTATCTATCTAATCTATCTATCATCTATCTATCTATCTGTCTATCTACCTATTTATTATCTATCATATTTTATCACATGTATCAATATTTATCATATTATACATAATTATATATAATTAATGCATGTTATTTATAATTATATGTCAGTGACAGTCTTTTATAGCAATTACCAATCTGTTGTCTGTCTATCTATACACATGCTAATAATTTGTGTGTGTGTATTGTGTTTGGATGTGTTTTTAGAGATGCACATGCCCATGTAAATGAAGAGAGTCTAGAGTAGAGTGTTGGGTGTCCTATTCTACAACTCTATGTCATTCATTTGAGACAGAGTCACTCGCTGATCCTAGAGATATGTTAGTGGCTGGCGAGTACAAGAGATCTTCCTGTGCCCCATAATGACTGATAAGAAGTGATGATGTTACTCCTTTATGTGTTATCTATATTATATTTTCCATGGCTATTTCATTTTTGCACTCCTTGTACCTATGTACTACGTTGTACCAAGCGTCATACATCTTGCATTTAGTGTTTTTTTTTCATTGCCTCAAGGCCACGCCAATTGTCTTGAGACCCATTGATATGTCAAGCATTAGTTGTATTGTTAGAACACAGAAAAAGTCATCTCACTTCTCATAACATGTTCCTGTCATCACTGAGCATCCTTTATGGTTCAATGGAGTGGAGGAAAGGGGTGTACATGGCCACAGGCACTGACATGTCTCCAGGGTAACAGAGAAAACAAGTTTGTGAGCAGAAGGAGCCCACAGGGATCCAGGGAAAAGAAGCTCAAAGACTGACACTGTGCTAAGAGGCAGAGAAGAATGTAAAAATCATCTGGTTTCTGTGTGGGCAGTGAGATTTGGGAAAGGTATTGTTTGTTTTAAAGAAGATATCCCCCACCTTTAGTATCTTTCCGTTCAAGGTCTTCAGCAGGACCAGTACCATTGGCCATGACCTTAGTACAAGAACTTAGGAACATGAAGAGCCGCACAGGCAGAGAAAATAGTTGGGACCATCCCTGAGTGGAGAAAGGGGACATGGGGACCATCAGATGTGAACTAGCTCCTCAGGAAGATGCATTTTGATCTCAACCCCTTGTAGCTGTCCCTCTCATTCCCCACTCTGGTGCTGCCTTGATGTGCTCTTGCTTAGACTGTAGTTACAGATTTATAGGCAGAAGAGCTCAACATCTCAGACAGCATTTTCTTTTCTTTTTCTTTATTTTATTTTTTTTACATTTATGAGTGTTTTGTGTGCATGAATATCTGTGCACTGTGTGCATGCCATGACCAAATAAGCCACAAGAAGGCCTCATATCCCACAGAACTGGAGTTACAGATGGTAGTCAGTTTCCATGTGAGTGCTGGGAACTGGACCCACGTTCTCCAGAAGGGCAGCTAGTGTTTTGAACTGGTGAGTCATCTCTCTAGCACCAACTTTCTCCTTTTCAATATGGACACCAAGGCTCAGGGCAGTAGACTTCTAATGACCCAGAGAGTGGGGTGAGAATGTACAGAGCTAAATCTCCATCAGATGTTGTTCCTACACAGAAAGAGAACCTGTTTAGGAAACAGTAAAATAACTGTGCATAGATTATGAAACAGAATGCCATTTCTAGAGATTTAAGAAGTAACTTTGAGGAAATTCTTTGCTGATGACAGGCTCTTTGAGATTAAACCCATCCAGATACTAGGCAAACTTCTCTGTTGTTAGAAGTATTGTGATTTGGTTAAAATCCCTCTAAATACTCTAAGAAGGGTTGTTCTAAAAGCCCAGTTTCAAGCTAGTGATACAGCTATGTATGTGATCCCAGATACTTAGGAGCCTCAGGCAGGAAGACTACATGTCTGAGGCCAGCTTGGCCTACATAGAGAGGATTTGTCCTAAAATTGAAGTGGGGGAGCATCTATCTAGCTTGTGTGAGGCTTCAGGCTCAAAATCCAGTACTTCAAAAATAGACTTGCCCAGTTAAGTTCTATATTTATCCCCTAGTTATGTGAGGTTAGTGGTTGGTTCAATTCATTGTTAGCATGATTAGGACGCTTGTTATACTCTGTTCTGTGGATACTGAGATAAATTCATTCTAGGTTCTGATTTTCTGGGAGACACACACAAGCCAATACTTAGAGGATACACTGTGGGCTTTTTGGTCCACACCGGCCACTCTAGGACACAGGTTTGAGGATGTCAGTCTAATAGAGTCTTTTGCCCAGGGTTTGAGTGGCTGAAAGACCTACATTGGCAAATGAGGTAGAAAGTGGAGGAGCACACAGCAGCTTCCTTCTGTGCATGTCTCTATGCCCACAAAGCTCCAAGGCAGCTTAGAAGGTTGCAATAGATCAAGTTCACAAGCTCCACAGGCAGAACCTGCCCAAGGCTTCAGACTTTCTGTGCTACCTTCCTCTTCTGATTCCCATTGCTATCTTACTGCAGTTTGCTCCAAAGTCTAGGGCTGGTGTTAGAATTCTTGTCTTACAGTGTGCTTTGGGAGGTCAGGACAAGCCAAAGCACTCTCTTCATGTTGGTTACATAGTGAGAAGCCATGGTGAAAACACTATGCAGGTTGGAAGTCAAGATCTGGGTAGGCAGGTGAGGAAGAAATGAGCACTTATTTTATTACATTATTTTTTAAAAGATTTATTTATTTTATCTTATGTGTATGAATATTTTGTTTGTATGTATGTTTGTATATCACACAGGTGCCTGGTACCCACAGAAGCCAGAAGAGAGTGTCAAAGCGACTGGAACTAGAGTTACAGATGGTTATGAGCCACTATGTGGGCACTGAGAATAGGACTTGGGTCCTCTGCAAGAGCAGCTAATCTATTACATCACTGAGCCATCTCTCTAGCCTCCAAGTGCCCTTCTGAGAGGTAGCACCACTATAGCACAGTGGGCAGGGGAAGGGGCAGGGTCAAGGAACTAGCTAGGAAGGCACCATGGAGGGACAAACAGAGACCAAAGCATGTGAGAGGCTACTAGGTATGAGAGCACTTGGTCGTACTGGGGAGCAGTGGAATGCTCGTGGGGATTTTTTTTTAAAAAAGATCTGCACAGTGGAGTTGTGGGGGCCAAGAAGCCTAATGAAACTGCTCACACCTCCAACACTCTCCAGTTTCAGCCCAGCTACATTTAGGCTAGCACATGGAAATCAGGGCTATGGAGACTCAGACGAGCCAAAATTTCTTTGAAGAATTCTACTCCACAGCCCAAGGAGGCACCGAAGAAGACAGAAGAAGGCAGACAGGAAGCAGCCATTTCAAAGGGCCACCTTTTAACTCAAGCCATTCTGGGTGCACAGTGTGCATGGACAGTTATGTGGAGTGGTCAGGCACTTCCTATCTTTCAGGGGGAAACATGCTGAAAGAAACGGAGAAGGATCCTACAACCATGAAAGAGTAAGAGAGCACAGCCCAATAGAAAGCCTATTTTAAAAATCAGGTGTGTCAAATATAGTGATAGGCAGAAGGGACCCAGCTGACAGCCGTCTCCAGAGGCTTTGGGATGCAGAGCGTGGAGATGGCTTCATGTTGTTCTCCCTGGACTGGCCCTGCCTCTTGAAGAAAATGTTGCCATGCTTGCCTGAGATCTTACTGCCCTGGCTTTAATAGCCAGGAGTCAAGGTGCTGAATTTATTCAATATTAAAAAGGAAACTTCTTGGATTTATTCAGGTGTCTGCCAGATGTTGTGTTAGCATTGGCCCCACAAAGAGGGACTCCTAGAAATCAACCATGAGCTCTGAATCCCAGTCTTTTCCTTAGTTAACCCTTAGGAGGCCATATCAGCCAATCCTAAGACCATCCATTCTCAAACTAAAGTATGTGAATAAATAGCAGCTGGCAGGCAGGCAGGCAGACAGACAGACAGCAAACTAGATTCTAAGCAGGCTCTCAAAACATCCAGCAGAAAGTGAACAAGGAAACACCTTTGAAGCGTCCCCTAGAGTTCTCAATAGAGAGAACCCAGTGAGGAGCAGAGTATCCCAGAGGCTTCGAAGTGAGAGAACAAATAACAAAAGGCAACATCCTCAAATCTGGGGCTTGCACACATCCATCAGAAACCAACTGGAGATGATGAGATAGTTAGCTGTTATTCCCTATTGACCTTTCCTCCTGGGCCTGAGCTTCCCAAGGCTGAAGTTTCTGTGTCTCTTTACAGGCTCTCTTACATCATGGGTTAAATAATAGTAATCTCTGAAATCTTTATCTTTTAGCTGTTCTCAGGGGCAAAATGCTTTGGTGCTTGGGATGTTTTGCTGTTGTCTTCTCTTTCAAAGGTGAGGTCATCTTACCTGCAGATGACGGGTCCTACTTGGAAATGGAGGACCAACTCTGCTTACAGAGTGAACTCAAACGATATGTGACAAGTGGCCCATATAACTCACATTGTAAAAGGTTAGCACCAGGTCCGGGCTGCTACTCAGAATTCTCTGTTTTGACAGGAATCCTTGCATTGGACAGATTTCCTTTCTGGCTACAGGATTATAAGGAGACACACTTCTAAGATCCAGATATTGATGCTCTAGCCTTACCCAGACTGTCAACAACCTTACAGCTCCTTCCTTTTCCATGGAAAGTTCCACACCTCTTCCTCTCACCCAGTTACTCAGTTTTGACTTCTCATATTTAAGAGTCTCTTCTATGATTTGTGTGTGTACGGCCTCCTCCGAGGAACTTGGTGTGTGTGTATGTGTGTGTTCCTGATGTTTTACAATTTTCTTTTTCCTATGACCTAGGGCTCCTGTAAGGGTTAAGCAACCACAGTTTCCCATTAAGAAGGCATAGATTACCTTAAAAAAATAAAATTGAACATTCTGATAGAGGGGTTGCAAAAAAAAAAGTAAACCGATCAGACATTTGGGAACTCTGAATTGGTCTCTTTTCAATCACCTTTCTTTTCCACAGTTGTCAGAAACTCAGGTTGGAAGAGAAAATTCAGGTTGGACCCATCTTTGTCCTGAACAGTGAGTACTTTGGGGATGAAAGAAAGACAAGCTACTGAGGGAGAGACCTGGGGAATATTCTCTGAATCACTCCAGGTGCATTAAGCAATGACCCACCACTCTAAGCCATCTTCCAGGTGATTGTGGTGGCTTCTGCCTGAATTCAATGAAGCGCTTTGTATAAGACTTCTACTTAAGAGATGGTGGAAAGGGAACACACAATCAAGAAACCAAGACCAGAAGCAAATTCAGAAGCATCTGACTCCTGGTGTTATCAAGATCTGGATCAGGAAATATTTGAGGTCATAGTCAACTTTTAGAGCTCCTGACTAAGAAACTCACTGAAAATTCTACAAAAAAAGCAGAACCAACATTCTCCAACTACTGGTCAGTACCATGTTCACTCCCATTCATCCTCGCGTCCAATGATGAACAAATGTTGAACACTATTTCAGTCTTATCAGGAGATGAGTGGCTAAGACAGTTCTGGCTTTGCTGGGGAGATATAGCCTATGGTATTTCCATTTTCCTCCATTGATCTCAGGTAAATTATAAGTAAGAAGCTATCAAGGTCTACCCAGCTCCCCTGGCTGTGTATGTTGGCATTGTGCACATAGTTCAACAATGTGCACTTGTTAATTTAGATTGTTCTAGGTGGGTCTGTAAAGTTCCTTGCTCCTGTGAATGAGTCCTAAGGCCGATTGGAAGTATGGTTGTTTTAATATATGGGGTTACTTACTGTTCAGTATTTTGCAAGAGATCATTAAGTTCACAATTTTATAAAGTCCCATTTCTGATGACCTATGGAAGTTTGTGGTTTATTTTTATTACAAGCTTTCTCAATTCCCTTTATTTTTTGCTTAAGCCCTATCATTGAGAGTCCTTCCTTGCCTGCTGTACTGAAGGAACAATGATGTTTCCTTGTCCTTCCCTTCCCCTTTAGGGTCATGGTCCATTTGTTGGAGCATTTAATATTCAACCTTACTTTGACTCTACCTCTCAAAAGGATGATATCCTTGACAGAAAGCAGCATCTTTTCGTGCTTTGTCTCCTCTCCATTGCTCACAAGTATTTACTGCAGTAAATACTTATAGTCAGAGGCTGCTTGTTTGTTCCTGGCTACCCAGACCCAAAATAATAACATAGAAACTGTATTAATTAAAACGCTGATTGGTCAACCACTTAAGAGTTTTGAAAGCTAGCTCTTATATCTTAAATTAACCCATTTCTATTAATTTGTGCATCACCATGAGGTCATGGCTTACTGGTAAAGTTCTGGTGGGCTCTGGTGGGTATCTTTCTCCTCTGGCAGCTACATGGTGTTTCTCTGACTTTGCCTACTTTCTTCTAGCATTCAGTTTAGTTTTCCCGCCTAGCTCCATTCTGCCCTGACACAGATCCAAGCAGCTTCTTTATTCATTAGCTAATAAAAGCAACACATATACAGAAGGACGTTGCTCATCAATTACTCACCAATTAATGTCTCCTCAAAAAATGTACAAGCAGAAGATGGTTTTAAGTTCGTGTGAAGACAGTGCTTTTATCAATGGTTAATACCACCTTTTTTGGCACAACCACAAGTAGTAGACACACACACACATTTGATCTTGATCACCATATTACCTACCTCTATAGCAAAACTCCTTTTATTCCTCCAGTTCATGATATAAGAGCCCAGATGCCACTGACTCAATGAAGTTCTATGTGACCATGAACATCTGGCACTCAAGTTAAATCCCACCTAAGGTTAGGAAATCTTCCTTTGAATCCAAGGACCCCATGTGCCCAAATCATGAGAAGAGGGAAGAAGTTTACATATATACATGTCTGCACACATACAAACACACAGACATAGAGTCACATGTGCACAACTGCACCACTTACAAATGAACACATGTGTGTGCCCACACATACACAAAGCACATGCATGCACACACTTAGCCACCAATGCAGACTAAATGATTGACAGATGTGCGGTGTCTAGGTAGGAAGAGACAAGAAGGACCTGGCACAGTCTTCTCTTTCAACAGACAGACAGTCTTGATGTTTGACACCTTTGTGGTTGCCCTCCAGCAGAAACTAAACATGATCGATATGTTGGTCTGAAAGAGAAAACCAAGGCTGAAATCTTGCAGGTGGCCCTTCCATTCCCACCATCACTATCCATCATTGACACATTCACAGGCCTACCACTGCACGTGTACCCATGGCATCACAGGCAAGTGGGGGTGACTGGCGGGGAGCACAGTCCTGATACAGAGTGGGGGAGGCAGTGGGGTCAACTCTTACCAAGATCCCACGCCCTATTCTCTACAATTGTTATTCTTTGGCTCTCACTTTGAAAAGCAAGGGCCTTTTATCTTTCTCTCTAATTTGATATGCCCTTTGGTGTCTCATTGCTGAGCTAATGGGGCATCTGTTCTTGGGGATCCACAGAAGGGGGGATGCCTGTGGGTAAAGATCACAGGCAAGGACCCCAGGCACCAAGACAAGCCCATGTTTCTTGTTTGGCATGGTTCTGAGCTGTTGTGGGCAGAACGAAGCACATTTCATGTCGGGATGTCAAGACACAGCCAAGCACCAGGAACAAGGGAGAAAAATGAAACAGATCTTATCTTTACACGAACAAACCAGAGCAGATGGAATGCTGGGTGGGACCCCTCACACCCCTCCTTTGCTGAGTTTATTGTTTTCTTTCCCCAGATTCCCTAACTGAAGGCAGCATTCCATTTAAAGCTCCCAAGCCTGTTGGGAAATGCTACGGAGGACTCCACAGGAAGGATCTTGAATTGCATCTGAAGAGAAAAAAATACGTCCCTGCTCACCCAAAGCCCACTCAAAATGACAGGATTTAAAACACGTTCCCAGACTCCAACTTTTAGAAAATCTCCACGTTTCTCCTGGAACAGACGGCCTTCCTGCTCAGCACAGCTGTGACAGGTGGCCCTGCCAGCTGATACTGCTCTCCTGCCTGACCAAAAACAGATTCCAGGGGGGCCTCTTCAGTGAAGGGCTCTGAGGTGAGAAAACGGCATGTTAATGGAGGACTCCAGCAAATGGGAAGGGAGGCCGAAGTGACCTTGCTCATAAACCTCAAACTTCATGCACATGTAGAGTGTGAACCCCCAGAGTGTGGAACCTCTTGGGAATCAAGGGAAAAAAGGTGAGGAGGAAATGAGCTTTGAGAAATTCTGGCTCGGAGTGGTCAGACGTCCATCTGGAGGTAGCCTTACTAGAGTAGCAAACACAATTTGTACCATTCCAACTCCACATCGCAATGTCTTCCTACCCCAGGATGTTCACAGATGAAGGAAAGAACACTCAGGGCAGCACTTGGTCTCTGTGATGGTTTGGATGGACTAGGAGTTCAATGACAAGCATGGAGGCACGCTCTTGGCTAGGCGTCTCGCATCTCGGCAGCATCCTTGGACTCATTTATTCCTGTACTCCCTCTGCAAGTGTTTACTGACGGTTCACCATGCACAGATGCTGTCTGGGGCACAGGAAAAAGAGGCAGGATGGTTTAGTGAGGGAAAGGCTTGTTTGTGCCCATTCTTCTCCCGTTTCTAGTGGAAACTCTGATGTGATGATTACTGAGGGAGGGCCTCTGGGAGTAAGAGTATGTCAGAAGGGTGGTGCTCTCATGAATGTGACTAGAGACCCATGTTATAAGAGTCAGCTATCCGACACTCTCCTGTAAGGATGCCTTAGGAAAGTGACAGACTGTCACCTGGGCAAGCGCTTCCTGTACCCCTGCCAGAGCCCAACTTTGCTGATACCACATCTCAGACCTCCAGCTATGTTATGCTTGTTACCTGTACAAGTTAGCTTTGACTATGACCTTTACACACCCTAGAATCATTTGATGAATGGATTTCAATTGAGAGAGTGTCCAGTGGGGAGACAGTCTTGATTGCTCATTGACTTGGGAGGACTCAGCATACCGTGAGCATCACTGCCCCTAGGCAGATGGGCCTGGGCCTTATAAGAAAGCTAGGTATGCATTAGGTATGCAAGAATCTGTGAGCAAGCCAGCAATCAATATTCTTCCTTAGTCTCTGCTTCCAATTTTCTGCTTGAGTTCCTACCTTGACCTCCCTCAGTGATGGACCATGACCTGGAAGTGTTAGCCAATAAACCCTTTCCTCTCCTATGTTGCTTTCAGAGTGTTTTTTTTTTATCATGTGAACAGAAAGCAAACCATCTAATCAGAGAAGGACAGAAACAGAAAATTGCCCTGTTTTCTAGGATTTTCTGTTCTCCTGAGAAACAGAACAAAGCAAGAATCCAAATATACCTGTTAGGAAGCAAACAGTGCTGTACATGGAAGCAAAGTGGGGAAGAAGGGAAGGTGTGATTCTGTGAAAGACTGTCACTGACCTAGTGACAGCCAGATGTGGTATTAGCCAGCTCTTGTCCCCAGTCCCGAAAGTGTGCAAAGGTTTGAAAAGACCAGCACTGAAGGGAACAGCCAGCATGAAAGGGAAAGGTGTCTGGTGTGACCCAGGGCTTCGGGCAATGAATGAAAGAAGGTATGAGAGGTCAGTGCAAGTCAGCACAGTTAGGGGCTCGAGGCCATCCTATGCTGATATCTTGTTTGTGATCTAACAAATAAAGCTTGCTTGAAGATCAGAGTGCCTAGCTAAGCCACTAGTTAGCCTTAGAGGCCAGGCAGTGGTGGCACACACCTTTAATCTCAGCACTCAGGATACAGAGGCAGAGGGATCTCCCTGAATTCAAGGTCACCTTGGGCTACACAAGATTGATCTAGTCTCATGGAGAAACAGAGCTCACGCCTTTGATCCCAGCACTTAGGATCACACGCTTTTAATCCCAGCTCTAGGGAGGTGGAGACAGGAGTGATATGGCTGGGTAGAGAGAGAAATAAGAGGTGGGAGGAGACAGGAGCTCAGATGCCGTCTGAAGATTCATAGAGTCAGGATCATCCCTGAGGTCCGAGCATTGGTAGCGGTAAGAACTCTCCAGTGGCTGGCTGCTTTGCTTCTCTGATCTTCAGCATTAACCCCTATAGCTGACTCTAAGACCAATTAGAATTCATGTTACATTTGGTGCCCAGTGTGGGAAGTATGTGCTTTGGCTGCTACTGGAAATCTGCAGGAAGTAAGAGGGACAGCATGACAAGAAGGAACTGTCTGCTATGGTCCAACTGGCCCAGCTGGTGAGAGCTTGGGTGGCCTGGGGAAAGGCAGGCAGTTTCCTCTGGGTTTGGATGGGTGGGTGTCAGTAAATGACATCAGGGTGGCTCTTGCAAAGAACAGAGCAGTTGTTTGGAGATGAGCAAGCTGTGGGTGGGGGTGGTTATGATTTGGCAGCGGCAACAGCAAACTGACAGCAGGCACTCCAGTGGAAAACTTTCTATGGCCTTCCTTTCCTTATGCCAGTGCTAGGCTCAATGACTTGAGGCAAATTCTCTGTCCCCTCTCTACAAGACTTCATAAGGACCCTTGTCCCCAGATGTTACCATGTTCTCCTGGAGAGATTGTTGAAAGCATAGTCCAGAGACTAGCAGAAAACCCAACCAGGAAGCCAGGATAGTGGTTGTCAAATCAAGGAGGGTTGGCAGTTATGGGGGGTTGAGGGTTGGGAGCCAGTATTTGCTGCCAGACAATAGCCTGAGAAGGGAGAGTGGCTCTTCATGGCTTTGCTGTTGCCAAAAAGAGGCTCGGGTGATACGGGTGAGAGCATCTCTCCTCAACCACCTCTGGAGAAGGAGTCACAGGTAGGAAGGCCAGAGACACCTCCTGGTCTTTTTTTTAAAGGTAGTGTTACAGGTATGCCAGGCTAGCCTCAAACTTTTTATATAATTGTAGTAATGAGGGGAGCGGGCCCTGCTTTTTGTCCTGCCAGGCTCCCGCACGGCTAGCTTATATCCCGAAATAACAACACACCAATTGTACTCA